>LUCH01005757.1:19649-36267 GCA_013368495.1 Paragonimus heterotremus | reverse complement strand
TTTTCGAAATGGGCCGACTGGAAAGTCTATGGGAATGCGACAGCTGCGATCAATTGTGGGTGGTGTTCAACTTGAAATTATCCTAGAAGTATCAAAAAAGTCAAGAAAGAAACGGAATAAGGTGGATATAACTAGAAAAGCAGAAAACGTTGTGGACATGTTCACTTCGTTAACTGTGGCATACTGCTATCACGAACGGCGTTTTCAATCAACAAATTAGGTGATTAAGAGGTCGCCACCTAGGCAGACGGTACCTATCCACTTTATTTAACAGTGATCAGTAGTTAGTGGAATGTCAGGGTACACCTGACTTACTGTTCGCACGACCGATCATTAACTTTATTCATTCGAACTCCGGCTACAGAAGGTTATTGTACACATTGCTTAAAGCTATTTGACTTTGGCGTAATCTCATCGGGTTCTAGTATTCCTCATTGCGATGCGTGAACTAAAAGCATCACTTTAATAGCTGTTGGAGGAGACGAACCACAAAAACTCTGCTGTTTCTGTTAAGTCAAACCGGAATCACGCGGCGGTCATCCCATCTAACACTGCATACCGTGATTTACCTTTAAATAAACAAGTTATTTAGTCCAGTTCGCGGCTGGTCGCAGTCATTTCTTCCTAATTCGGCAACCCTAACGCGATTGAGGATTTTCTGCTTTTCTAATCAGACATGTTGGTTACTGTTTCACTTTAGAAACTCGTCCCATTCGCAGTGGTTGGTAGCGGAGAAGAGATCAAAATCAACGGAAAAGCCGCCCGTGTTCGTCAGTATCCATGGGGTGCAGTCCATGTGGACAATGAAACACACTGCGATTTTGTGTGGCTTCGGGAAACCTTGCTGCGAGTCAATATGGAAGACTTACGCGAACGCACTCACACGGTGCACTACGAGACTTATCGTCGTCAGCGTCTAATTGAAATGGGATTCCGTGATGATGAGAAGATGTCACTCCAAGTAAATTAGTCTTATCCTACTAGATGATCCACAAACCTCATCACATATTTATTCGGGTTATACCGTACCCTATCACTTCCATAAGCGTGCCACCATGCTAGCACGTTTTTCATGTTTCCCCCAATAAAAAAAATTAGCCGCATAACAGAATTTTTTCTATACAATTTATGCTCTCAACATGAATGTATAGTTAAATAAAAATAGTGATGTGACCACGATAGTCTACATCCCAGATGGTGGCAATTCGGCAGGACGAAAGTATTGACCATTTATTTTGCACCCAATCATTTTCATTCGTGGGCATTTGGAAGCACACGCGAATCCAAATGTCACAACGTTCATTCTGGGTCTGTACAACTTTTTGTCCGGTCATACGCTCAGAATGTGTCCCAGTATCCACCGCCTGACAACAGTGCGATCGAACATAAGTGTTGACTCATCGTCGTATGTTCAATTTCAGTTAGGCTCGTTTGGCACAGGTTATCGTTTGAATCACATGTTTACGGTTTATTGTGTGTGTATGCTGCCCAGTGTCTCCAGACTTGTGCACAACTGATAACGTATAATTCGTTGGTAGTTAGCCCTTTCTAACAACTGTATTTCGTATCAGGTTATCTTTCATTCATGATTGTTTTTGTTATTTTTTGCAGCTTTTTCCACAGTACGTTTTGTCAAATATGTTCCCGGCGTGCCACATTACTCACTGTTTATCCTTAACCTGTGCGGTGCGTAGTCTGCTAGGCTACCTAACGTGTGTGTGGATTTTATAATAGTGGTTCCGTGATCGATGGGTGTTTTCCCAGTCTTCGGCTAGTTCAATCCCTGTCTGCTCTCTCCACATATTGGCGAGAGAGATTGTATTAGCTGGCACTAGAACCAACGAGTTTCTCACTGATCTAAAGCAAAAAGAATTAGCAATACTTCAGGTTATAATTATTTTACCTCGACAGACTGCATAACGGTTCATGAAAACAGTCGACTGTTTATTCTGCTCTCCCGAAACTCGGTTGCGATGCTCATTACACACCGCATTGAAAAACTACAGGGTAATCACTGTATTGTGTTATCTTTTGTCTGAATTGCTAAACAGGAACTGGCCCCGATTATGAAACACTGAACATTGTTCTTGTAAATACTACATCTCCCTTAGCGATCGTCTGTTGTTGGGTAAATTGTTGTAATTCCGGAGATAATTTCTTTCGAGGTCTGTTATCTCGTCAGCTTCAATGATTAAGTCACGTGCTTCGTAACAGTGTTCGAACCAGGTGACATTCGAAAAAGAATTCAAGTATTCACATCCTGTGAGGGCAGGCAGGCGTGGAAGGATAGTCTTGACCATACATAAGCGGTCGGAAGCTTTTCAAATCATTTCAAATAACATCTTTTTAATAACTTGGTCTTACCACGGCTTCCTGTATGATCGTTGCTTTTTTCTTTCGCCATGAGCTATTGGCATGGCCATTAATAACTGTCAGACCACAACTCAATGTTAATGGCTAGATAGACTAGTTCATTTATGTGTGCATGTGATACAGTGCTTATGTTTGCTCTCGGTTTCATACTTTTATATTTCAATCCAAACAAACTTTAATAGTGCGCAGATTTTCAAAACATTCTCTCACGTGTTCACTGCGATAAACATAGTTGGAAAAGATATCCATTATTGATCCCTTATGATGGTGTGTTTATTTTGTTACTACATTTATTCCTTTTAGGAAACCTATGAAAAACGGCGAGAACTTCAGCGGAAAGAATTACAGCAAAAGGAAGAAGAAATGCGCCAGTTGTTCGTGCAACGAGTCAAAGACAAGGAACAGGTACTGAAGGAGGCCGAACGTGAAGTAAGTGATTGTTCACTCAGTTTTAATCCAACTGAAGAACTTGGAACTCGCGCAACTATTGATCAGATGACTTTTTTCCTATGCGCTTGAGTAGGTAGTAATATGCGTCACATCCAATCACGTTGGCAACCAGCAAAACTGCTCATGTTTAGCTAATCTGTCAATTAATCACTGATTCGCGTTTGTGAGTGAGCTAATCGAGGAAACCAATCGACGTTTTGCTGAAGTTTCGCACCCTTAGGTATTTTTCTCATTGAATCAAGTGTGAGCTAAATGCGGTCAGATTACCCAGGCGTACGAATTCTTTCAGCATCGTCTGGGTACGCTACTTAGTGTTGTGGAACTACCAACACCTTTCTTTTTCGAGTCATCGGTTGTTGCTATCCGACGGACGATAACGGCACCCTGTGGCATTACGCTTGTTTGGTTTTGACACCGTTACAATTCTTCTTTTAGCTCACTTCACCGAGTTAGCTTGTTGGAAGCAGTTCAACAAAATACTACTCAGTCAGCACTCACTGTGGAAAACCGGTCGGGCCTAACAGTTGCAGGTACATTTTTTGGAATGACTGAATATGTGGTGTACATCTTCCAGAAGAGTTTTCAAGGGGATCGTTGGAACTGGTCCAACAGAATAATCCTCAATCTGTAGTCACTATCGAAAACCAATCGACAATGGAAAAGAAGGACTCAGCACGTTAAACCCGATGTATTGATATCGACACTGGAAAATAGAGTGTGCAGAGGAACACGTCAAGCTAGCGAGGCGCAGAGCGAGTTGTGTTTTTAGCCCCGGGAGGATATTACAAAATGGATAGCTTAACTGAAACAAAAGTGGGTAAAAAATCAAAATACAATGTATAATTGAATGCAACTATCAAAAATATTTTATATAGTTGCTACAAGCTGGATGTCGCTACTCGCTCTAGTCATTGGCCAGAAAAATGATATCGAAAGCATTGTTGTGACGACGGGTTATGTATGATCAAATGCTGTGTTTCTGACAGTACTCCATTAGAAGCTGGAGTGATCCTGGAATTTAAGTTGTTGGAGTGGAATATGTCTACAGACCAGATCTGCACTTTCCAACGATGATAGTGAGAGTTTAATAGCATGACTGATAACACTCTTTCGGTTTATTATAAAAACTTGAGCGATACCTCATGATTGGTGTCTATCAACGGTTGTTCTCATTTTCAAAAAGAGGATTTGAAATTTATGTGGTAGCTTCAGAAGTATTAGTGACTCTGTCGCGTCCAATTTTTTCACTGCTTGAAGTTGCGTCGGCTGGTTAGACCAAGAGAATGCCATATACGTGAAGTACAAGCAGAATTTCTGTCTGCTCGAGGATGTATTGACTGCATCTTTACCCTACGACAGATCCTATGGCATTAACACCCTGTAAAAAACTAACGGTCATGATCTCTATATTTGAGGTTTACGTTTGATTTGATCGCTCGTCATTTTTCCTGAAACCGCTCCCTTCTAGAGCAATATGTGAATCCATTGAGATAACTGTGTGCTCACTCTGCAAGCATGATGAGAGTTTATAAACAAATATTTCGGGTATTCATCACTTGTAGTGTTTAACAAGGGTGTTCTATCTCTCCTCTCTTGTTCTATTTTGTTATGAACGATATTCTAGAAGATGCGCTTGAAGAATCTAGGGGGCTTAGTGTTGAGCTCATTTCCGGTACTGAGGTGATCAGCATGGATTATGCAGATACGATTGTCCTGTTTAGCTTTTCTGTCGAAGGTATGTAGACCATGCTGGATGAGTTGATTTGTCAAGCTGGTCTGCATAGAATAGGCTTCTTTCTCTTAAATCGCAAAGCACTACACTGGGTGAATTCCTCTTCTCCCAGGCAACCAGTCCGTTTGACTCTGTGGACCGTTTAGAGTATTTTGGCCGCATTATTTCGTTTGCTTATAACATAGCTGGTTGAATATCAATGGGAATAGCAAAAGTGCTTGTTACCTTTGCCAACTCGCGTCATTTGTGGCGTCAAAAAGACATCCGGTCGTCGCTGAAAGGAGAGGTATATAATGGTTCTGTGGATCCAATTTGCTCTATTGTTCGGAGACGCAGTCTGTTCGTCACAAATATCAATAGACACATTCTGTTTGATCATCATCATTGTTTCCGCCAGTTTACGTATGAAGACCATTTGAGGAATGCGGCGGTTCGTCTACTTTTATTAAGAAGAGCTTTTGATACGCAATCAGGGGGCACAGTCTGCGGTGGTTGGGTTACGTGCTGCGCATACCATTTTGTACCACAGCAACGAGAAACAGCCAGTCAGACTCTGGATCAAAGACTCAAGAAGTGTAGGAAACAACCAATCGGACCTCAGGTCGAAGATCAGGTGCAACAATAAAACGGCTAATGGTAATTCAGGTCAAAGGTCAAAACAACGGGAAGTGACCAGTCAGAATCCAGGTTATGAGGTCATCTCACTGCGGCATGTAAATGCAGGCATCCGTCACACTTCACTAAACTCCACGCTCAAACCTATACGCTGAAACAATTACACAATGGTGGTGTCACCTCGTTTGACGTTTCATGGGCGAACATCCCAGTACCTAAGTCCTCAGCGTGAGCTACCAACAACACCATCACTGTTTCCAACTGTTAATTCAGTTTGTCAAGCAGCAGCCGCAAATAATTTGGTCTGCACGAATATATCATGCTGTAACCAGATCGCACTGCTGGAACGCTCCGATGTACGCTTAGCGGTGCAGTTTCCCGCTGTTTATAAGCCATTTGTACATTCTGTCCAATAAATTTTGGGTCTTCCTAGATATTGCGTGTGGCTAACGAGTATCTGTGAATAATGACTAAATGCGTCGTGCACTAAAATATTTACTCTATAATGTTCCACTACAAACAAACCAAAATCTTGACAGAATGATAAATTTGTCCGGACCAAGTTGTTTGCGGCTGCCGTCCGACAAACCAAACTGAACTGAGAAGAGTGTGATCTAACATAACTCAACATAACCAGTCAGACAAACAGACGGTCGGCGGCATCTGATTTGGATTAGCCTGTCACACTGATCGAAGCCATATGACGTCTGCGCTTAAGCATCACCGCAGGTGGCTTGCCGCCTCACTTGCGGTTTCACTCGCATACCACGGATCAGGTGTAAACCCGAAGGAATAAGACCAGGAGGTTCGTGAGTTAGGCCACTGCGTCCAGCCGGCCAACACTAGTTAGCCAATCGATTGGCTACCACGAAAAGGAAACCCTTATCTCTCGGAAAACAAACAGAGGGAGAGAGAGACTGCAATAGCAAGATCTAAACTTGGAATAAATATCAGTAGAGTGTAGTACAATAAGCATTTCAGTATACGAGTGCATGTTAGTGCACTCTAGAGAGGATAAAGATGAAAAACAAAATTCGGACTGGACCACAAAAAGAACAGGCAAACCATTTGTCATATAGTACACCAACAAAGCTGAGGAAAAGAATGAACAGAAGACCGAAGACACCCAGGTTTCTGAAAAGAGGAACAAATTAGTTGACATACGACCATGGTCTTGGTCGATGTAACCATTAACAGAGGTAGAATGGATATACTGATATAACCTACCTGAGTCTAACGTACTCGTCGTCTCTCTGCCGACGGTGCACTATGAGTACGCTGGTAACCTACTAATCCAAGGAGGCCAGCGCACTCGCGGCCGCACACAGCGCAACGCCATGTAGTCATGTCACCACGACCTATAGCACCGATGGTTCTCTTGCGTACCGTGCGCTTTAGTTCCCGGCCGCGCAATAACTGCTCGTTGAACTCGCGGACGCCCATCTGAATCATATTCATTCAGGCTGTCCGGTTCAACGCTGTCTTCCTAACATATACAGTCAGTTTTACAACATGAAGGGCTTAGCTGCACAGCATCCTGGTATATCCGCTTTTGATCACCAGGATTTCGCCTACCTGATCTCAGTTGTCCAGACGGCAGCTGCTTCGGAGTACGGTCATCGCCCATCCGACGGACGTGACCCAGTCAACGAAGCTGATTCAGCATCAGCACGGCTTCCATCTCGTTCGTGTCCGTTCGCCACAGTATCTCAGTGTTCGGAACCATGTCTGACCACCGATGCCCAAGATGCGTCGTAGACATTGCAAGTGAAAGCGGCTCAGATAGCGCACTTTCCGCTGATACAATGTCCACGTTTCATTGACGTACAGCAGTATAGACAGCACCATTGAGCGGTATACAAACAGCTCTGTGCTCGGCTTCAAGCTGTGGTTCTACCAAACACACGTCTTTCAAGACGTGTGAAAGCAGTACTAGCCTTAGCCACACGAGCTCTCAACTCGCGCTGCACGGACAGATCAGTGGACAAATTGCTACCCAAGTAGCATAAATCCGCTCAGCTACCGACAACGTCTCCATTGGCGCGAATTTGGGGTGAAGGTGCACAGACAGCACCTCTGCCCGGAGAAGGCTGAAAAAAGAAAAACGTCTTACTTAGGTTAATGTCTAATCCGAACTTGGATGCCGCGGACGCGAAAGCAGTTGTCAGGCGTTGCATTTCTTCTTTACTGTGTACCAACAATGCGCTGTCATTTGCGAATAGAAGCATGCGCATCGTTAAGGTATGTAGCTGGGTTGAGACACCTAAACGTCGGATATTCGGCAAGCGGCCATCCTTCCGGTACTCAACCTCAACGCCGCCCTCCACCGAGTCCTGAAAACCAACTTTTACCACGGCAGTCAAATATAAACGAAAGCTGGGGCCAGAACAACCCTGATTCACACCAATGGCAATATCAAAATCATCACAAGTCGATCTACGCGATTGTACTTTCATCCTCATGCCCATATGCAACATTCTAATGAAATTGACATACTTTCCTGGACGTCCAAACTTAGCAAGCACCGTCTACAACGCCTCGCAGTTCACGGAATCGAAGACCTTGGTGAAGTTCACGAACAGGGCATGCAGAGGCTGGTTTCATTCCTGGCACTTCTCCTGAAGCTGTCGAGCAGCAAACACCAGGTCGATCGTACTCCGACTTGCCCGGATTCCGCAATGCTCCTCAGGAACAGTTTGTCTCGCAGACTTCCGTATTCAACCGTTTCACGAAGATTCTAGTAAGCAGCTTGCCTGCACAGTTCAGCAGACTTATGCCTCGATAGCTGTCAGGGCACTGCTTGCTACTCTTGTTTTTAAACAAAGGTACGATAAGGGCATCCTTGAAATCTTGTGGCATTTCTTCCTGCTTCCAGATGGAATGAACTAGCCAGAGCAGTACACGTCCCAGCGTCAGTCCATCATTCTTCAGGATCTCACCTGACAGTCCATCCTCGCCTGCAGCCTTTCTGTTGCGCAGTTATCTGATCGCTTTTCGCCCCTGCACTTCTGTCAAATTCTGGGCGAGAACAAGGGAAAGTTTAATGGCCTGTTGCTGCAGGCTGTTCACGGTCACCCAATCAATGGTAGCAGCACGGTTTAGTAAGCTACCAAAGTGTTTACGTCACAATTTCATGATGTCCTCTGGCTGGGTGCACGAATAGCAGGTTTCCACATCTATCAGCGCTTTGGTGGACCGGGGCGATGGACTGAAGATCGCTTTGAGCGAATCGTAGAACTCCTTATGCTGTCGACGATCTGCGAAACCCTGCCTCCGTTCACCCTGCTTTCTTCACCAGTTGTTCTTGATCAAAAAGACGCACACACCCACAGATTAAATTAACTGCCTTTTGGCCCACAAGTCCGACGTGTCACAGGTGAAATGAAAGTAACGATTCTAAAGCGTCATCAGAGGCATCTACATCTACAGTCTGCACAGTCCTAAAGAAGTCAGTTTGTGAACAAGGACGATACTTTTAAAGAGTGCGTTACGTCCCCTACCCCTCCTACTTCGGTCAGTACTCATATGTATCAAAACCCTGTCCTAGTTCGTAATCACCTGATAATGCTATGATGCTAGTGTTCTGTATCGACCTAAATTAAACGGTCTTCGCATCCTGGATATATCGTTTTTCAGGACGAAGTAGGTTTCCGCAGAACTAAGAACCTCAATTTAGACAACATTTTAAAACTAACTTTCCACGCCGACCTCGATGACGCAACAAGTTGCTTTCATCACGACATCCTTATATAGATGAAATGATCAAAATAGACCTGTTGACAGAAAGTGGAACGACGCGGCTCAGTAACAAGGCCATGTGACTGAGATGCTAAGCGACGCTTATTGTTTTCATAGCGTGGCTATAATACGTCATGTCAGTGTCTACAAATGGCGCGATAAACCTAACAACACAGCATGACGTGTCTCGGATTCTACAAAAAATTGCTAGGTTCTGATAAGTTTTTCAGCGATTTCTAAACCTGTTTCGTTCATGAATGCAGTTTTCTAAAAATTATCTGCCGTTTTAATGAAAAAATTATCGTGCTGGCGGAATCAGTCAGAGAAATACCGTATTTTTACTTTGTCCACTTGCACTCACTAGCTCACGTTGGTTCCCACTCCAACGCTGTCTTTCAAGCACAGTCGTGTGTGAACAGCTAGGATTTATCGGTCGTTAGCCCTGGCCGCTAAAAACTGGATGTTAAGGCCGGGCGACTTTACTGAAAATGCGCGTACACCCTATTCACATCTAGCTTATCTGTCTGCGATGTCAACGCTGTGTTGTGTGCCCGTTGGTTCACCCGACTCGTTCATGGGGCATGCCTGTTAGGTATGCCCTTTGGTCTGGACTCCAGATTTTGTTGCCAGAGCAATAGCCTCAGCGACATACGGGAGTTTACGGAATAGAGTTTTGATAACCCACAATTCTTGCTCTGGTATGGTAAGTAGGTTACTGGCGTTACTGTCCCGTACAAACTCCGCGTTTGCTATGTATGTCTCAGTATTTGTCTGGGCGGGGCGCAATACAGGTCTTAACATTGCCGTTCATTGGATTGCCTTCTCGTCGCAAATGCAATACACAATGTTCTCCTGATACTTGTGATTATTCTTTTGTTTGACTCATTTCCCTAGGATATTTCTTTTCTAAGGCAGGTAGGTTATGTACATGTGAATTAGCTTGCTATTTCACTTTAACCACCGTGTTTAGGTGTGGAACAGTTTATTTTGCTCTTTGATTTGATCATCATCTTTTTGTTCTTACTATCCAGCTGCAAAGCAAGTTTGAGGCGTTGAAACGGACACACGCTGAGGAGAAGAAAAAACTAGAAGAGAAGAAACATATGCTGGAAGAAGAAATGAACGCTTTCGAACGCCGTAAACAGTTAGCTGAGCAAGCCAAACAGGGAAATTTTACTATGAAGAAGAAGAAGTAGATAATTTTTCACCTCAACACCACGCGTCTGGTATTATGCGAAATCAATCAATTTGGCCTGGAATTTTATCTTTTTCTTTTGTCAAGTGCACTTGTGTGATTCGATGATCAGACCGACAGTCTCACCAACGACTTCGCTCATTCTGTCTTGTTTGCATGCACTGTCTTTTACGAATCATAGTATTTCTCTTATTTTCTTCCCAGACAGTTACTGTACACTGTCCAAGTTCTGGATCCACTAGATCGCGCGGAAGTCGGTGTTGGTGATGCATGTCCACATCTCACGCACACAGGTTCACAGTCACTCCAATCCTGCTCTTTGTTATCTTGCTTCTTGTTACGTATATATGTGCGTTTAAAATGTTCTACTTAATCTCTTTTAGTCAGTTCATTTCTGGTTGCTCATCTTGCTGGGTCACTGATGATTCCCTTCTGTTTAATATACTGAAACCTAGGAATGGGCATTTAGAACTACTGGGGTTCGATTGCACTTTCCTTTTTGTACGATGATCATCCTCTTTGCGTCATACTTCGTCTTTGTGTAGATTTCATTTTAAATCTTAGGCATATGATCAATTGACCAGAGGCAAGTTCTGTTCAAATTTCGTAACATCTGTCTGTCTTTTGCTTGTTCATCCGATACATTTTGGAGAATGGCTACCTAACCCTCCTCGCTCCGGTACGATGGTTAACTTGTTTGCTGCAGATCACATATTACAAGAACACAACAATCATCAACGACCTTTGGAAAGGGAAAACTAAAGGAATCGGTATGTTGGCGGATAAGTTTGTATGGAAGAAAACTAGAGTAATGCTATAGAGCCTGATGATAGTCTCTCCCAAAGCAACCGACAGCTGCATAAGTTCAGACGCAACACATAGCCAGCAAAAACATTGTTTACCATCTGTTAGGTTATCCTTTTTATTACGCGCCAAGTCTCTGGGCTTGAATCTCAACTCTAACAAGAGAAGACATGAGCACCACTGTTGATTATAACCCAGTCAAAAACCACACCATAGAGGCTTTGAATATATATATATATATATATATATATATATATATATATATATTTGCGAACAAGTACTATACAAGGCAGTCAAGACAACGAACTCGACGAGACGGCCATATATGGACGATTCATGTCATAGGGATGTCCAGAAACAAATAAGAAGACATTCAAGATAGAATTGAAGCGTATAGGCGTCCGACCGCACGGCTACAATCTGATGGACTAATTGAAATAATACAGATCCATCCAGCTGATACTGAATCTACCTCAAACAATATGGATCGGAACATTCCGGCCTCATTGTGAACAGTTGACGTTCGATTCCACAAATCAGTGTATAATCTCGAAGATGATACCACTCCTATTGAATCGATCGATATTGCGCAGTTCGCCTTGTCTGGTATGTTAGGAGACTCACTTTCTAGGATTATAATAGTCGTGTTTGACTAGTGAACGTTTGGTAATGTTAGTGACGTTAACACTGATGCATGCTACCGAATACAGATTTTAATTATCACCGCGGTGCGGTGTTCGAACTGTTGAGTTTGGTCATTATTCATTAGTTTCTGTCAGTTGGCTGTCTACCGGGTTTCTGAAAAGGGTTCACGGTCGCACTGACCCTTAAAGCTGGGAGCGTTAAGCACCCAGAAAATCACAGCTTTGATTTCAACTATCTCCGAGTAAACAAAGAGCTTACTGGATGACCCCTCTGACCAAGGTTACAGACCACAGAATAATTTCTGAGATATATTCACCCATCACAAACCTGTTGATTGTTCGTGAATTCCGGACAAATGCTGTTGACGTCGGATTGCTTATTGTTGTAATCCACGTTGATTTCTAAAAAGGCTTTCGGCGGAGTTGATCATTTCACACTGCTACAAAAACTCCACGACTGCAGCCTCGGTTAACGTTGGCTTTGGCAGCTAGGGGACTACTCAATAAAAGATAGGCCCAACTCAGAGGCGATTGACAGATATCGGATAAACACCCTGCCAACGACGGCATTTCACAAAGACCCTTTTTACGTTCCTCGTTGTTCTTTATATCCGCTCTTGAATTGCCAAGTGATTGATGGTATTGTACATCGTGGGCACGAAAATCTGGAAACTACAAAATCACCTAAACCATTTTAACCAGTCTTCCCTAAAGAATGACTTTCCATTCAACGCTGAAAACCTTGAAGACGTGCGCAGTCGCTATCAGGAGTGTGTTAACTATTAACTTGAAAACATCGCTCATATCCTTATGCGAGCGGGACTTAGACCTTGGTGATGGACAATTCGACTCTGCCTACAAATTGTGCAGTCACGACGATAAAATTAAAAACGATATTGAATCTCAGAAAGATTTTAAGAAGTCTTCCTACTATGTTAAGTTCTATGATCCACACACAGCTGGAAACGAACTTATAAGTATTGTGAGCTATGAACGTTGATGGCGCAATGATCGTTCATTCAGAGAACCAGCGCATATGTTTCAACATCATCTCAGACAAAAGCACATTTTCACATAACTATTCTAGGGACGCACGGTTTCCAGTGCCACGTTCATGTATGGATAACACCGTTTAATGTCAGAGTGCACTCCAGTGTTCCTTGTATTTTTTTCTCCAGGCTACTTCTATACCTAAATACATGCTTATGCCGGACTACTGAGTAATAGTGTCTGATATAGCGCAATCACTACAAGTTTATCACCCTTGTTCTCAAAATAAGAGAATTGTTGAGTGGTTACTTACGGATCAGTACAAGGATTATGTGCCCATGAAAACAATCAGTCTATCTTAATTGGACCATTTCTCTATGTACTAAAGAAACCTTGAAGGAACTTTGATTTTGGCTGTCAAAATCCTTCGTACATCAGGCTATCCATTAGGAGATATCTCACCAAGCAAGTGTGACCACGAAATGGTTTGTTCTTTGAAACTGGAGCATGGGATGGGTAGACTATTACGTATTCTGTGATTTCTCGCTGTTGGGATCTGCTCACATTGGAACATATTACTGACTTGTCAAGGATAGGTTAGTTGCGCTTTTGAACTGTAATCAGTCGGTACGTACGCACTACATGTTTCTTGGGCATCATACCATTTCACTCCCACAAACCGAATGCGCACACCTGATTACACTCTAGTGGTTCTACCCGAATTTCACACTATTAACTTTATGTTTACAAAAAGTCTAACAATTTATTCCCAATTAACTTAGATCTGTTTCTCTCCATAAAAAGGATATAGCTTTTTCGTCACTACCTGATACCCGTCTAATACACTAAATGACACTATTGGTGGCGCAGAGGACGTTGAAATTATCAGTACTACAGTCAAAACAGTAATTCAGTGGTTGCTCCGACTCTTCAACGACAAAACAAACGCATTCTGTCATGTCAGTGTGAACTCCAGCGGGCTAAAGATTTCCCATCTGTAGTCATGCGTACTCCTGAACAGGAGAGCGCGACTGGATCAACATTTGTCTCCCCCAAACATACTACCCTAATGGCCTTTGAGAGATATCTTCGGCCAATCCATCTACTATCTAGCCTTGAATCTCAGGCTAGTAGCGAGGGGATTATCTGTAGTAGAGAAGGTGTGGATGCAGCTTGAGGGAAATCTCTTGGACACGCATGACGGTGCGGGTCTGTACAACTTTCCCTCTACGCCATCAACCCACGGCTGGTTCGGAAATGTGGACAGAATTTTCCTCAGCCTCTACATTCGTGCAGTCAAATTCCTTTCTTAAGTACTACTGCCGAAATTTCTAGGCACCCGAGGAAAAACAGCATCCCTTAAGAGAGACAACTGCCGTTGTAGTGAAAGGCATGAATATTTGTCACGCTGCAGTTGTGTTCCATCACCCACGAGGTTAGGATCAGACGACACAATATCGTGTTACTTGTTGAGAATGACGCTGCGGTTGAAACACGTCTTAATGAGAGAAACGCATATTTCCTCTGGGCATTCCTTCAGCAAACCTGATTTGATAACTTCCAAATACGAGGTCATGCTTTTGGCGAATGTATTCACTTGGAATGCACACGATGATTCAGACAAGGAAAAATGCGGATTCCTGAAGCACACTTTGATTACCAACTGTCTCCGCGGTTGGTACCACAAGTTCACAAAAGTTATCTCCACATGTAGCGACTATAACATGATATTTTTGATAGTCGCATTCACTTGTACGTTTGTGATGATTTTGGCTTTTTGCCTACTTTTGTTTTAGTCAAGCTATACCATTTGTAATATCCGCCCCGGGGCTACAATGACAATTCGCTCCGTGCCCCGCTAGCTTGACGTGCTTTTCTCTGTACACTTTATTTTCCAGGGTCGATACCAATACACAAGGGTCAACGCGCTGAGTCTTTGTTTTCATTGTCGATTGGTTTATCGATAGTGACTATAGACTGGGTAGTAATCTGTTGGACCAGTTCCAACACACACTAGTTCATCCTTAACAGTCGCGGATTTATTCATCTTTACCTCCAAACCTTAAAGTTTTCATAAACAAAACTTGGTGACCCACATTTCACCACCATACAGGGGTATCTAAAATCTCGACGCCTACATGCGGGGAACCAACACTCATTCCACTACAGACAGTAACTACAGTACATCTGACGACCTCATCCCCTACTCATAACTCAACCTCACTTCGATCGAAGTAACGGTCATTAAATTTCGTCATTCAAAATTTCATTTTTATCGTAAGCGTAAAAACACTTTTCGGTGCAATATGTACCGTCTACGTTAATCAAAATAATGTGTTAACGCTAATTGTATACGGCTCTCCGCGCGTTTTTTCTATTACTGGAGCTACGGACCCAACTAAGTGTACGCTTTCCATACTAACACACAAGACATCCGAGTCGTATTATTGTCACTGAGGACTAGAATGAATTCATCGACTGAAGGTGTCCACGTGGTAGCTAAAACACCAACACATGCAATCTGCTGTTGTTACAGTGCTCAACGCGACTGTTTGTCGGGATTCCCACATCTGAACACTATGTCATGCATTATGCGGATCATTGCTTGACTTCGTACTGGTGAGTTCGTCCAATCCAATCCTTGTTACATTAGTTACTCGTTAACTCATTATCGGACATACTGTATTTGAATTCCGCTGACAGAGAGTATCTGCGGAAAAAGAAGGGCTTCCAGAATCCATTGATGAACAGTTGGAGTAGTGTCAGACCTGTGTAGGACTGATCCAATTGTGAGCGAAAGCATGACACAACATTACTGAGAAAGCTAGAGTATTTTGAGTGCTGTCGAATAAGTCAATACTTACTGCAGATAACCCAACGCTGTCCATGGTATGGCTGCGGAGTAAGTCCTAAAGAGATGCCTCGACTTGGGGAAAAGGGGGACAAATTATTACTGTACCGTTGGAACGACGGGCTGCAGGGGGCATTGTGAGAAGTGGAAAGCGGCAAATGTCCTTCCCCTTACCAGTTAAAGTTCGATTGACGTGTTGATCAGTACGGCGTCCCTAGAACTCTGCTGCTGGCAGACTAAAAATACACTTGCCCACATGGACTTTGACAGTTATTACTGTTCATTTTTCGATGAGCTGTCGCAAGTGGATCTGATGCTCTCCTTCAGAGGTTCTCACTTCTAAAAATGTATCGGTCCAGAGAAGGATAATGCTCAAACTCGATGTGGTCCCGAAATTCCCAAGCGGCACCAAACGGCGTAATTACTGCTATTTTCAAGACATCTTTTGCGGTGCTAGGATGAACAAATCCTAACCGTATATTTCAAATCTATAATTAAATTTGGGGTACAACGCTCCAAAAGATCAACCAAAACAAAACGTTGAGAGAAAATTGATAATTATTCGGGCTCACCAATTTGCAGAGGGCTGAAACGTTTTTACGTTTAGAACCGTTCCTATTCTCCACAATAATTAAACCAGAAAACCGAATAATGGACAACGACGTTGTGATGGTTCCAGGAATACATAAATGAAGTAGTTAAATTAGCTCAACCCCAGAGCTAGCTTCGACGCAATAGTAATAACAACCGAACTAGGCAAAGCAAGTAATTTATCCGCCGAGCGCAATTGTATAAGTTATTGTCAACAATTTAATAAAACGACAGTCATGAGAAATAGGTTTACTGATAATCACCACATCCTCCGCAGTTCAAATGAAAGTCCCGATAGTAGTGGTGACGTTGCTTCTTTTTCACACGTTCAGGAATTCTTGCCTGCACTGGTTCGACTGCAGATACTCTGTCAGTAACTGACTGCAAATCTGAAACAGACTCAGAAACGGAACTTTCAGTCTCAGAAGATTTAACAGACAATATAAGAGAGAGCTTCAGAATCTTCATACACATAAGACCGATAATAGACGGACCAGAATTAATAACAAGTGAACATGAGTGAAAGTTCACATTCGCCAAGAATAGGTAAAGCATGTCCAGTAATATTCTTAACAGACATATTAGCAGGTTTCAAGATAACAGAATGTTCCAGCCGCTTCATACGAGCGACGGAA
>LUCH01005757.1:0-19124 GCA_013368495.1 Paragonimus heterotremus | reverse complement strand
TGAGTCTGAATTTCGAGAATAAACTGTCTGATAACTTGATTTTCTCTTCTCACGAGCGAATGAAATTTAGCTCGTTCGGCTGCTTCAAAGTTTACAGGCTGGACATAAGAAAGCAGGAGTTTCTTCAAGGATTCGTAGGGAAGAGAAATCGGTGGATCAGGAAATGCCAAGTTTTTCACCTAGCTGTAAGCATCTTTACCAATTACGGTGAGGAAGTGAGCGGTTTTCTTTTCCGCCTTCACCTCTTTGTCCGTGAGACACCAATTTCAAAGCGTTCGAAATAGTCTTCGATTTCTCTCGACGAATCATTAATATTGAGAATTTCAAGTGGACAGGAATCCATCGTAGGAATTTACAGAAGTCCGCGACGCCAATTGTGATGGTTCCAGGAATACATAAATGAAGTAGTTAAATTAGCTCAACAGTAATAACAACCGAACTAGGCAAAGCAAGTAATTTATCCACCGAGCGCAATTGTACAAGTTATTGTCAACAATTTAATAAAACAACAGTCATGAGAAATAGGTTTACTGACAATCACCGCAGATGTGTAATGCAAGTAGACTGGGGAAAGGAGATGTGACTAAAGCACAACAAAAGCAAAGCACGACCAACCAGTAGCAAGCGACCGGAAATTAATATTATTATGACCTAGGACGGTCGAACAAGCGAGAAAATACAGACATTCAATTAAACAATGTCAATAGTGTTAACGGTCGAAATAAATAGCAAGATAGTTCGAATACATAGCAAACCAACAGTGTCTCTACATGTCGTAGACAATCCTTTGTCCAGTTGGTGTGTCAATAGATTGATAAATTATGTCAACCGTCTGCATCAAAGGAACATTAATAAACAAAGAGCTATGTCCAAACTGGCCCTATGTTTATTGCTACAGTCCAGACCATTGAGTAAGTCGATTATCTCAAAACTATCGCTCAGTTTTCCTAACCAGTGATTGCTTTACGGGCTGAAAAAGTTGGGTCAGCCACTGTGAGAACTTGTGTTGTGAATTGGACATGGTTAGTACTTGTTTCAGTGGTACACCAACCTTGTGGAGTTTGGGCGTCATACAGCTGAGGAGTATGTGATCCTCTAAGTTAACTGACCAATGAAGTGTCCTTTCAGCAGTGCTTGTGTTCCCATGTTAACGCGTCGTCCAAGTTCGGCTGCATTGTCGGCTGCGTTATCCTGACGGAATTTAGTTGTGTCACTTAAGAGTGGTTGCATCCGTGATGTTAGTCACCATTATTCATGACCACAACGCCGGAGCCTTTGTCTGATTGTAGGATTATCAAATTTTCATTAGTTCTTAACTCAGACAGGTATCAATATATTTTGGAGTACGGATTGTGTTCTGTTTGGAGGACGTAACTCTGTATTGGCATATGAGATCGACTGGCCTGGCTTTAAACCAACTGCGAGCGCCCTCTGATACCCGACTGAGTTGTGAAAGTTGGTCGAACAAAAACTTAAAATTGGCCTACGACCTAATGCTACTATTTCTCTTTGGAGGTCCACAAATTCTAAAACTACAAGACAGAGCTTCCAAATGAATGCCGTTGAATGGAACTGATGGCAATTTGGTCACGTATCTGGCCGGACTTCTTCGGAAATGCTGAATCCTAGTCGAGGGGTCGTCGATTGGAGTAAACAGACAGTAACTGTGCCTCCTCTCGAGGCGATCGGCAACCTGTTCATTACTCACAAGCGAAAATGGTTGGGCGTTCACATATGATAATCCGGTCGTGCCTAATGTGAGATCAATGGCACAGTGGTAAACACGGTTGCCTCATGAAAAACGTGGCCGGAGTTCTATTCCCGGAAGTGGCAAGGATATGCATTACTGATGAGCTTTAATTAGAGCGAAACTCGAGTCTAGTGCTTCTTTCCGAATGGGGCCGACTGGAAAGTCTATGGGGATGCGACAGCTGCAATCAATTGTGGGTGGTGTTCGATCTATATGAAAACCAAAAATCCCCTACTACTCATCAATGTTGAGTTTATCAGATTGTCTCCGTGATCTCTGCAGATTGTTGAGTGGATTGATTCTCGTCTACTTCACTTTTCACTGCAAAAGTTGATAAACTTAATACTGCAGATAAGACTGAGTTTCCCAAAAATCCATCGGTTGGAATTGTAGACTTTGGTTAGCTTGTTCAGTTGATTTTTGGTACTTTCCACGTGTCAGACGGTGTAAATTAAAAACCGCGGGTTAAATTTTACCCTGTCAAAAACGTTCGAAATAATATAGTGCAAAGGAACTCCGTTGGGTACCTTGGCCATAAAATAACAGTTGAACGCGATGGGTAGCTACTTTGCATTTTAATTTCATGATACCATCGAGCTGTTTCACCACGGATGTCGGGGACCGAGTCTTTAGAAAGGCAAAACAGCTGTTTCCCGTAACAGATTTGAACAGAAAAATCAGAAACACTTCTCCGGACGTTGTATCTTTCGAGCACATTTCGCAGCATCTCAACAGTTACATATTGCAGTTTGCGGACTTATATAGTAAAGTTCGCGGAGGCGGTAACTAAGCAAATGGAAGTCACATATCCGCGCACAGAAAGACTTGTTCATCAATACCAGATTACCCTGGTAACCGATGTGTGTTGGTATTTGTTGATTTTGTTGTTCAGTTTCACAATTCCTGTCATAGTTTTCTATACAAACCCACACACTGTAATGTGTCCCTGATGAGATGCAGCGAAATGTACTCGAGAGATAAACTGTGTAAAAAATTGTTTCTGACATCTCAGTTCATATTCTGTATTCCCTAACTTTGAAGTCGAACTCTCTCTTCCTCCAGGAAAAATTCTTTCAGTTGCTTTGTGCCATCTGTTGCTGTGCGTGCCGGAGAGGATTTTAATTACGACCCTTGAGCTCGGTTGCGTTAAAGAGCCGTGCGACATGCCGGCGGTCTGGGAGGCCTATGAACTTGACAACCGCTCGTTTGGACTGCTTGTAAGGCATGATAGAGTCAACAGCAAGATGTCCGCTGTATCCATAACATGGGACGGAAGCTCCGCCAGCTTATCGATGATAATTCACGATTGAAAGGTGGACTCAAATTGTGCAAACCAACTCTGAGGGCTGCGCTTCCTAAGCGGTGCCACCGCGAATGAAAGTACACTAGGAGAGACGTTTGACGAAGTAAGCTTATGGTCGTTCAACACACGCGATGATAAGCGATCAAAATACAACAAATCAGTATGAAAAACAAACAACCTACGTTAGTTGGTGAAATATAGCTACAAAAACTTGTCAAAGTGGACGGGTTCACCAGTTATTGTGCGTACTTCCACGAAGTCGATAACTTCCAGATACACGTAACACGAAGAAGGTAAAAAGACAGACGCATGAGAGACCGAACGTATGTAAAGTGGGTCTCAGGAAGTTCTAAACAACAGTGATGCAAAAAAATAGCTGGAAAGGTCTAGCCGTCAAACGCGTGAACAAAACATAGATAGGTGCGGTGTCGTCAGTGCGTATAAGACAGTAAACATGTAGACGAACAAACGAAGCTGCGCACACCAGGCAGGCAAGCCTTCTTACGATCTTACATACAGTGACGTAATATTTTTTGAAATATTTTGAACGTACAGCAACCAGGTTGGGGTTATCAGTAAGGCAGTACATTATTTTCCATCCTGGTTATTTCGGATTAGTAGAGGACCAATAAGATGTTGCTTACGCTGTCGCATCTCCTACATTGGCAATCTGTTAATTTTTTCCGTTATCTTTTTACATGACGAGTTGTGCAAGTCATACTGTCCTACCATTATTTTATGTCAAATCTGTCAAAAATACATACATCACCACTGGTCTTAGAGTGTGAAGTTATTTCAACAACGGCATCTAGTAGATTTTATTTTTCGTATAGCACTTTTAAGATTAGGGGAATTAAATGCGTCCGATCAGCAAAGGAAACTATGTATTCAACTACAGTTGTCGGTGAGATGCTTGGTCTGCATGGCTTCATGTGAGTTCTGTAAGCACCATGTCATTTATTTGTGATGGTCAGTACCCTCTACCAGACACGTTGTTCGCTAATGCAATGAAACGGTTCCCTATTCAAATCAGATTCCCCCCGTCCGTTGGTCTGAAGCTGTTACTACACCACTACATTCACTCGTTTATGAGATGTCGTTAGGTCCGCGGACTATACGTAACATTTCAAGAACGTGCAGTAACGTAACCCTCCTCATGAGATTACACACGCACATCGATGGGCTCTCCTTTTGATTAACCACGCATTAAAAGTGATATATTCTCGATCATGTCACTTAGTCGTTCGTCATTTTTCCGACGATACTTAGTTTTTTTAGGGGGTGGGTGGGTCTCGTCACCTGGGCTCCTAAAAAAAACTAGACGGTTCCGACAGATAAGTTAGCTATGAAGGTTAGAGACCGGACGCTGGGTGAATTTAACCTAAAGTGGGCGTAAGGAAACACAGTTATGAGTACACAGCTATTTGATGCTAGCACGTTTTACAGGAGGAAAACAGACGATATCCCATTCTTGATTGATCTATCAGAATCGACTATAGTCTGGTACCTTCATCCTCTGTTGGTCTAAGGATCAGGTCAGCCGTCTTAAAGATGCCCGGTCTCGTTTATGTTGCAGGTTTGGAGTAACGTCACACCCCTTGGATAACCACGGGCAGCAGTTGCAAAAGTGCATCAGACACACACTATTTGTTTAGCCAACACCAGTTTCAGATATCGTGCACGTCACTAATTCCCCCTCCCCTAAACGGACCTACTTTCAGGTAGGCTGTTAGTTATAAGCGGTGGGGTTCCATTCATGAATACCACTCTTATTGGAGCACACATATTGTTTCAGACCATGCGCTGATAAGCCCCCGCATCGTTCTGAATTTTAATCAACAACAGGCCTACCGATCACAATAGCTGGCTGTTCAGAAGTTGGTTACGCCAACAGTAAGTCGTGAGTGCTCAAACTGGTCTAGAATGCAAGCTCAGCAGTTCTAACCCTAAAGATTCCAAAAGCTGATGAGCCCAAATCGCATAGACTATTCAGGAGAGAGGTACCGCGGTAAAGACAAGATATTTCCCATGAAAATTTAAAACAAATTAAACGGAGATGTCCGTAAGAAGCTCAGGCGCAACCTAATCACCAACGATGGGGCTTGGCTAACTGGGAAGATTCATGAAGTCGAGGCAGTCTTTGTTTCAGGGAAAGCTAACAGACTATGCTAACCTAATAATAACGGCTTGCCCTGGGCGTCCATTTTCCGGTGAAAATATGAGCGAGATAGATGGCATACCCGGGAGGCTAGACTGCCTGGTAAAACGCTTCCAGTGGTAAGTTGGCCAGTTTTTGCCACCCTAGCTAGTCGCCTACGACACCTTTTGCTGAAACTACGATTGACTGACTAAAGCTGCGATGTCAGCAGATGACTACTTAGCGTAGAGAAATGAAGAAGTAAGCTACTGTAAACCGGGTTTGTCTTTCGGGCTGAAACCCTCACAACACACACGGTATGCAGCTGGAGACATTAGAAGAGATAACCACCGATTGGACGGTGACGTAAATGTCGTAGTATGGCTGGGTTATGTGTGAAGTAAATGAAAGTATTGACGTGAGGCAACGGAAGCCGCAAGGAATATGTCTTCCTGATGACTCCTTACTATCCTTTGCGCCTCGATTGTTTGCAAGGTGTAGGCATCCTGACGTGAAATGTTTGAGCTATTTGGCAACTAGAATACATCCCATTCTCTTTCTTGTGCGTCTTAGGTTTTATTTTTCTTTCCAAGGTTGTGGTAACTAAGCATCAATTTGAGATAGTGATATACTACTATGGTGAATGGCAGTTGCTAGCGCCGAAAAGCCTATGCGCAGACCAATAGAGGTCAGATATCACGTGTATATTGAACTCTGAAGAGTGATTGATGAGGATAAACGCAACGGTCTTTCTAGGGGACGAGTCAAATCAAACTGGTTGACGTTAACATCTAGAGCTGGCTTCTTCGTGGTCCTAAATTCCTACAGAACATCTACGATATCACACAAAAGTCGTCCTGAAAGAGTGGCTTTTCTTAAGGAGGAACTACAGTACTAGTTGTTGTAACCGCAAGAGACGGTTGGCCTGCGAATTCGTTTATTGCGCAAACACCTGTACAGGTTATGTTAAAAACGAGACCAAAAACGCGTACACTCATTTGCACGGTAGACGTGCATTCACATACATTGCGGGGCAGTAGGTTGTCATTCGCCCTGGAGGAACTTCTCCCATAGCGTGTACATACTATTCCGATAGTCTCTTCTTGTCCATCGTCTTCCTGGCGTTGGGAGCTTGCCCTTTTGTTTCTAAATGTCGCCCATGAGTAGCATACTACTTGTGCGTAGTATACCACTTACAACGAAACTACCTGTTATACAACACTCATCCTCCTTCTGAGGTTCCTTGGCTCCTCTGCATCTGTTGACGAATTCTCTACGACCGACGCAGTGTTGCCTCCCGGATTATTTATCTTCTAGTTCGCCGTGCCGGTATTTCGTGTAACGTTGCTAACTCACTGGCATGCACTTGTTTCGTCTCCCCGTCCCTCGTGATCGTGTATACTTGTCATTCACGACAACTGCGACATTCTGCTTTTGAAATAATTAACGAACCGTAATACTTGTAGAGGACTGGAACGTTTATACATTCAGAACCGTGACTGTCCACCACAAATTAGTGGGCCCGAATAATAATCTTTTTCTCCAGCACTTTTGTTTCGATTCACTACAAATTGATGGACCCGAATAATGATACACAAGTTCCGCTCCTGGTTCATCCGTACAAACTGGAAAACCTTTCCTTAACGCTTCCTTTCGGTGCATTTTTGCTTCCACTCCCAACATGAATCGGTGAGTCCGTTCCTTTTTGCTGGGTCCTCCAGCGTAGTTATTCGGTGTCCCCAATTCAAGCGCGTTCATCATCCATTTATACTGTTGTTACCGATTTTATTGTCATTATTTCTAGGTTTGTCCGCGTTCATATTTGACACGCCTTCGCCGTCTTATACGTATTTCTGTTGCAGCGGCTTGCACACAGGTTTGCTGATGATAATGCAATCCCCAATTTCCAGTGGTCACTATATTATTCCATCGATTTATAGTCCTCGCTTAGCGGGTTGCCTCATTTGTCAACCACGCGTCTAGCGATGAGTACGCATTTAACCTGTGCCTGTGATCATGCACACAATTTCAGTGCCATCAAACACACTTGATCCACCACGCCTAGGTATTTACGTAAGTTTTCACTTGCATCCGTCGCACTCGCCGCCTGCATCATCGCTCCTCCCATTCGAGATCGTTTCTTGTGCACGCCATCACCACCGTTTAGCTATACGGCTATCTAACGTCTCTGCGGAAAATTTAATCGTCCCAATTCACGTTGGTTTCCTCACACATTTACCTAAAAACGTCGGCCAGCCTAATCTACTCCAGCACGGGACTCAGCAGCCAACGTGGCCGTACTGACCTATCTTCACCACGAATCCCTTCGCCATATTGCGGTCGACGCATTGACTCAGCATCTGGCCTAGTTTAGTATTCACTGGTCAACAAATCTGGCAGCTCTGGTTTTATTGGCCATCCCTCGGATATCTTTCCAAAGGTGTAGCTCTTACAGTTGTAAGCAGCACGGTGCACACCCCGGATTAAACGTCCTGTCGGCTAAAACCACTAACGCTTGCGACAACATCACTCATCGATGGGTTATTCTCTCACAAGATCAGATATCCCAACACTTACATCAGGTTTTCGGCATGAACAATTCATCGGACATACAAATGTGCTGCTCACATGATTTTTGCTACGACATCCTCAACATTTAGGACCGACCCAGAAACATTCCCCCTCGCTCATCCATACGAGTGCAGTTTTCTGCCACGGTACACCTCACCCGGCATCGGACTCTGCGACGTCGTAAGCACTACCTAACGCTGGTAATGCAAGAGAATACGACTAGTATCACTGTCCTCGCTGCACAGTCACTCCTGTTTCTGCACTAGCGCACATTCACCTTCGATCTCCATCGCTTATTTGTTTTTGCAGCATCACAACAGACACTCTGCTAGGCCATACGAAATTGTTTGCACACGTTTGTAAGCAATCATTCACCTTGGTTGTGTGAAACACGAACGTTTCCAAGACAATAGCATTTCCCACTAAACGATTGCGCGGATAACACCACCGGCACCAGATCTACGTTGTTTACTTCATTTCAATCTAATTGATGTCCACTCGCAAGAACTGTCTGAGGATACTTGCAGGTTTAGACATCGCGCACTATTCCTAAGCGTCATTAATCCATTTGTCAATTTTTAACCTATGCGCGTTCATCGCACAGGGTTTTACGCACTAACCAGTTTTCAGATTTTTCTGCTGCCGTAAACCCTCAAAAAAAAATAAATAAACTGGTTCATCCTTGATACAGCAGTGCGCTTGGTAGAAATCGAACTCTTCTCCTTATAATAATTAATATGGAAAATCCTGGTCCCGAAAATACCATCATTGTCCCCGTACTTGTTCCCAAGACAAACCAAAAGACGAGTGCACATAACAGCTTTGCTCTGTCCAAAACGTGTGCGATAAGGCGAAAAGTACAAGGTATTTATATGGTGCGTAGTGATCTAAAAACATTCTCGATTGAGGAAACAGAAGGACAGTTACCGAAAAAAACAGTTAGGGTCAGTAAGCCACCGATGAGCACAGCGGAATGAAGGTCGTGCAGGTAAAAAAAATGACCAAGGTTACCTCTCGACCGTTCCGTTAATTCTGATTGGATTAATCGTTTCTCGAGGACAGAAGCAGTTCTGGAAGAAAAAATGGACCCCTTACCACATGTTGAGTTCCAACACTTTTACTATATATCCACTGGATCTTGACCTACGTCACCATGGTATAAAAAATCGTCCTTTTGAAAACGTTCAAAAAAACCGCGAAACCTTTTGAAAACAAATAAACCGTTCAATATATGGCATACGTTCAACTTCTATCCCGGGTGAGTTACACATTTCCTTCGGGCCGCTCGTTCCCCGTACGTTTGTCTACATTTCAGACATTTTGGAACCTCCGAATAACTCGTCAGAAGACCGTTCAACGGAAGTTCTCTCAAGCTCCCATCTTCTAATCTACGACAAATGTTTCGTCCTAATTGTATTTGTATACCTTGCATCTTCCAGTGTTTTTACATTGTAGAGGCTTAGAATGAGGTGCAATGATGCTACCTATGTCGAACCTCTGTCAGCATCCAACTGGCACATTTCGACAGCATCGTGGTGGAAAATAAACCAACTAGCAAATCGGCTCAGGAAATCCCCACCTGCCCTCCGCTCTGCGTCCTACATACACGCATTCATTAGGCCTCAGCACGCATCATCACCGGTGTGGCTCGCGACTGTCTCCTTCTAATGTGAGGCTGGCTACATCACGGCCGTCGCTTATGCAAGCACAAGCTATCGTCGACAGTCATAGAAGTAATGACTCGACGACCTCGGAAGTACGCAACTTCCTCAGCTGCACTGCCACGTTCACCAGTCTGTACAATGAGCTCGGCAGTTCATACTATCTACACATTAGGTTAGTTTCATTCTGGACTGGCGCAGTAGCACAAGGAAGGGAACCTTGTAGTCTTGGGTCTTTGGCGTATGTACTCATGGCATCGGTAGTGCCATGAACGAAACCACAAGGGAGTAGCCCACACGTCGGTTATACGGTCGAAGGTTGCCTACCGTCAGCCTTCTAGGGAGGAGCTTGAAGTGACCAGCGATTGTGTGGCTACTCTGAGGATCCCGGATGCAACCGTGTTTTCCCGCTTGTTTGTTCTGTACGCATGATTATGTGTACACCTGACATAGGAGGTCTGATATCAATTCAGTGCCATTTTCTTCAGTCGTACAGCTAATTGCACACAGCGAATGCTTGCCCTCTTCTTAACGACTCATCTACTATTTTATCCTTCAAGTTCGTTTAACCTGGATTTATTCGAGCGTTCTTTACCGCACGCGACGGCCTAACACAATTTTTGCTTAGCGCGCGTTCGAGTGCCGCCGAATAGGCTGCGCCTCGTTTCTTCCTCCTCTTGGTAGCTGCCGTTGGTCCCAGACTAGGCTAGAGCTAACCATTTCTCATATTTCCAAATATTGCTGGAAATATACGGTTTGTTTCCAAACCCCAACGCGTTCTTTAGTTCGATGCCTGTTGGGATTGCGTTTCGATTGCTTTTCAGGAAAGGTGTTTTCAATTGTTAATGGACGAGGATCTAGCGCGTACCCATTTGTCCTCCACATACTGAGAGTCGGAACTGCTTGGAAGCAAATAAATCACCACACTACATTGTATTTACAATTTGTACAAGAAATGTGTACAAACGAAGTTAAAAATGTCATTCAAACAGTTGAAACTGGATAAGCACGATTAATTTTTAAAGGATCTTTGGGTCTGTCAACATGATCCACTTCGACCATGCCCATACGTTGAACAACCTTCATGCCCGAGTCCACCCGTCCGAAAATAGTGTGTTTTCCATCTAACCATTGCGCAGGAGCCAGAGTGATGAAAAACTGACTTCCATTAGTGTTTGGGCCAGCGTTAGCCATGGAAATAATCCCAGCACCTACAAAAAACCGGGGCAACAAATGCAAACACAAGTATATAAAAAACCTGTATGCTTCAGGTCCGGGTGAATTTCATCTTCAAAATAAGTTCCATATATGGAGGCGCCACCACGACCAGTACCCGTCGGATCACCACCTTGAATCATGAAATCCCGTATGATACGATGAAAGGGAACACCATTATAATAGCCTCTTTTTGCTAACTCCGCAAAGTTCAAGCATGTCTTGGGAGCGTGTTTCCAATACAATTCGATGCGTATCGTACCTTGACTGAAAAATGTATGAATTGACGTTTTTGAAAACAAGGAATACCTAGTCTCCAGGACTACGTACGGCGCTTGTTCTGCAGTTGACATTCAGGTATGTGAAGAGTGGCTGAAATTATGTACACCATACGATGAGAGGGATAAAAATGTGATTAGAAAGAGCATGTGCGATACACAGATAGTGACTCACTCACCAAGCAGTATTTACCAACGGCACCCATACATCATTGGGTGATGTTAGTGGCAAACTGCTACATAGATATGAGACGAAGACGAAAGGAGTTGGGATTGATAGAATAACAGGGGGAGATGTACTAAGATTTTGTCTACGATGAAAACTTTGAACAAACAAAATCAGGTAGCTCACTGATGGGCACGTGGGTGATTGGAGGCTGTGGTTGCGTCCCGCTACAGGATTTTTTGGTGAGCGTAACAGTAGTAACGGAGGACTAGTTTGGCATTGACTGTCAAACGAGTTTTGTTCAGTCACTATATTTGCACAGACTTAGATGGTTAGGTCATGTACTAAGGATGCCAGCTAGTCGTTTGCCACACTGAGCACTGTTTTCCGACGTTGCGGCCGACTGGCGTAAGGTGAGAGGTGGACAGATGATGACCTGGCGTAGACAAATGAAATCGTTCACGAAAGGGTTAGTCAGTGTAGATCAGGTTTGTCTCCCAGGCTGGGGCCCTCGCGACTCGCAGAATTAGTGACTTCAGACGTTAGGTGAGATGGCGGCTAACCGAGCTCAGTGGTGTGAATGTTGTCGTTGTTCGTCCGAGTTGTCTGTGAAGTGAGTGCACTTAATGACGCGGGGCAATGAAGGCCGTAAGAAAGCTGTCTTGCTGATGACGCCTTACTTTCACTTACAGCTCGGCTGTTTGTTTGCAAGGTGTAGGCGATTTGATGTTGTATGTTTGAATATAGATGTAGCTATTTCCAGTAGTTAAATCCATTTCCCTCTCCTTCTTTTGTTTTTACTCTCTTCTCATGTAGGTTTTTCTTTCTTTTTCCTTTGTGGTTGTGTGGCAGTTAAGCATCAGTGTGAACCACTGATGTATTGCTGTCTATGATGATGATTAGTTCGGCTGGCAGCACAGAATCGCAACACAGCCCACATGTGCCAACAATTAATATACGAATTTAACCAGCTGTTGAACGCAAACACGTATATATTATACACTGAAACACTCAGCAAAACATGACGATTGCAAATCTATTTACGAGCATTCACACCATCTTTTAAACGGACACCCTTGAACAATTGCACAAGATCCATCAACTGTTGTTCACAGTCCGGTACTTCCACAGAACAGTTGAACGGAAGCTATGATGGTAATGGTGAAAGGCGGGAAAGGAAACGATGACGAATACAAATGGACCTCCTAGAGAATGCCTTATGGGGACGGTACTGTTTTGGATAAGAGAAAAAGGGTTGACCAGGTACGCTAACGAACTCAAATACACTATACTGGTTACCGTTTCATTGCTACCACTAAGAGAAGGAAGAATAATTTCAGGAAAAAGGGTCAAGCAAACCAACGCGCAATATCAAAGTCATACGTAATTTCTGAGAAAACTCTGAAATCCCATTGTCGGGGAGGAACTCAATTCCCCGAAAATATCGTCTTATTTGCCATCGCAGTGGCCTAACTCACTACTGACTGTAGTGACCTTCATAGTCGGCACGGTCATGTGCCACTTCGCCCATCACGTGCGTTCTCAACCTTTATGTCAATGTCTGGCGCCTCGCACGTACTTTTAATTGGGACGTCAAGGTACTGTCTGGATCTTTGTCTGGTCCACTTCTGTCCTTGTTTTCTCATTTGTCACAAACCCTTTAAATGTGGTCTAGTTTGTGACCGTCCTGTCTTCGGATTGAGTGACATAAAGTAGCTCTGTCCGGAGGCCAGTCTTTTCTCTGTGTTCGTTCGTTAGCCTCAAGTGGTTGGGTTGGCCGAGAAGATTCGTATTAATCTTGCATATTACGTAGTCCGTCGTTCAGAACCGTTGAACGTCGTTCCGATATCTACCGTTCCACTAACCATTATTCCGTTGTCTATTTTACGCGCTCGTAGGCCGCATATAAAGTTACAACACCCATCATCATCATCATAGACAGCAATACATCAGTGGTTATCGCTGATGCTTAACTACCACACAACCACGAAGAACAAGCAAACCTTGTAAAGAAAGAGAAGATAAAAGAATGGGACGAGGAGGGACCTAACTCCTACAAAAATAGCTACGTCTACAAACACTCAACATCAAGGTGCATACACTCTACAAACAAACAACTGAGCTGTGAGTGAAAGTAAGGCGTAATCAACAAGGCAGCTAGCTTCCTTACGGCTCTCACTGCTCCGCGTCATGAAGTGCAATCATCTCGCGTACAATTCGGCGAAACAACGACAGCGTTCACGCCAATGGGCTCGGTTAGCCGCCATCTCACCTAACGTCTCCGGCCACTGACTCTGTGAATCGCGAGGGCCTCAGCTTGGGGGACAAACCCGACTTGCAGTAAACAACTTCATCTCCCTCCACCAAGTCATCACCTGTCCACCTCGTACTCTACGCCAGTCGGTCGCAGCGCCGACAAAGAGTGCTCGGTGTAGCAGACGAATACTTGGCATCTTTAGTACATAACCTAACTACACGATACGAGCGATCGAACGCAAAAATCGGCGATCAGTTAACTGAAGACTACTCACGTCTTCTACCCTAAGTTGCCAGGTTTCGCTGTCGTGTAGCAATACAGCCCTCACTGTCGACTTACATACACGTGACCCCTATGACTTACAGAGATACCTCTTTATCGACATAGGTGCCTCAGATTAGCGAATATCGCTCCAGCTTTAGAGATACGCGCTTCTATTTCATACTCTACACATCTACCGGCAATGATTCAGCTTCTCAAGTACACAAAACGATCAACAACCCCCATGATTTCATTATCCAACAGTAAGTCTGGGTAATCACAGAAATCTTGTAAAAGCACTTTGAGGAAGTAAAGCACATTTCGAAGTATTTAGCAGGGTGCAAAATAGCATCTCGCATTGTTTGTATTGCTTGGAAGTTGTCAAACAGCAACACCTTGTTGTCAGCATAATCAATATCAGTCAGTCTTCAACCAGGTAGGAGGTCCACACCGGCATCTTGTGAGCATCGTAGACAATCTTCCATTACTTCTTGTGACAAAATTAAACAAAAATGATGAAAGTGGGCAACTCTGGGGTACGCCACTCCTGATGCTGAAACTTTCAGGCAGTTCAGCGTAAACCCTAACTTGAGCTAAACTGTGGCAATAAAGCGCTGATAGTATGTTCATATACTTGGTTGGTACACCCCTGCGTTTAAGCGACTTTAAAAGTGTAGATCGATCCACCGAATCAAATGCACCTTCATAGTCGAGAAAGACAACAACTGTTGGCCGGCGGTACGAATGATGCTGCTCCAGAATTTGACGAAAGGTAAAAACGTGGTCTACACATCCCCGCCCAGGATGAAACCTTGCCTGTTCTTCCCTAATGTTTACCTCTCGAGCGGCATTGAGCCAAGGAAGTATAATGGACACGAGAACCCTAAAAATGACTGGGGTCAGACTAACTCCCTTATGGTTTCCCAAGGACCCCGGACTCTCTTATTGAATATGGGAACTATCATCGAGTGACCTCAGCATGAAGGTGTGGTCTCCGTTGTTTACACAAGTTGAGGCGACTCAGCCAAAATCTTTACTAACACCTCTCCACCTTCTTTGACAAGTGCCAGCAAGAGACCATCTGTGTCAGCAGTCCCGTTACGTTTAAGAGACGGAATGCAATTGCGCACCTCAGTCACAGTAGGTGGTGATAAATCTACCGACCAAGACGTGACACTATAGGTTTGTGATTACAACACAGTAGACTTCCGTCAAACTGTAAGATCCCAGTGTACTAACATTTGGTCATAATTCACGTTTGCTTATTCGTATCACAGTACACAGCATTTGAAGCTTGTGGTAATCTATATCAGTTTTGCCGCATACCTTTCGGTGTTACGAACGGTGTTGCCTGTTTCCAGCGGCTCATTAACAACATAATCACAAACGCCAATTTGAAAGATACTTTCGCTTATGTCGACAATGTCACCATCTGCGGCCAAAACATGTCAGAACACAATATAAACTACGGAAAATTCCTGAATGCTGCCAAAGAATACGGCCTCACTTTCAATGAAGACAAAACCACGATCGCCGCTCGTACAATCACTCTCCTCGGTTTCCAGATAACTCATGGTGTTATAAAACCAGATCCTGAAAGATTCCGAGCTTTACGTGGACTTCCACCTCCTCCCGACCTCAAATCTCAGCAGAGGACCGTTGGAATGTTTGCTTACTACTCTAACTGGATCTCTCACTTTTCCGACAAGATTCATAATCTCATACATAACAAGATTTTCCCGCTCCCAGATCGTGTTAAACAAACTTTTGAAGACCTCGAACGTGAACTTGAGAATGCTGCAGTGGTCACTATCAACTACCAAATACCTCTAGTTGTAGAAACTGATGCCTCTGATACGGCTATAGCCGCGACACTCAACCAAGATGGTCGACCCGTTGCATTTTTCTCGCGAACTCTCAATCCTAGTGAAAGAAATCATTCCCCTGTTGAAAAGGAAGCCTACGCAATCGTCGAAGCTCTTCGCAAATGGAGACATTATCTCCTTGGTGTCCATTTCAAACTCTTGACTGATCAGCAACCTGTATCTTTTATGTTTGATGATAAGCATAAAGGAAAAATAAAAAATGATAAAATTCTGCGATGGACAATCGAACTCTCATATTTTAATTAATGACGTTGCTTACAGGCCTGGTAAAGAGAACCAGGCTGCTGACGCCTTATCACGAGGTTATTGTGCTTCTATGAACTTATTTGATCTCAAACAACATGAATCATTGTGTCATCCTGGTGTTACACGTATGTTACACTTTGTGAGATCAAAGAACCTTCCATTTTCTACCGAAGACGTGAAAGCATCGGTTGCTCGGTGCCCCCCATGTGCCGAACTCAAACCCAGATTTTATACACCACCGAGGGCGAACCTCATTAAAGCGACACAACCTTTTGAAAGATTAAGTGTTGACTTCAAAGAACGTCTCCCATCTATTTCTCGCAATAAATACCTTCTTACTGTTATTGACGAGTTTTCTCGATTTCCTTTTGCATTTGCATGCTCTGACATCTTATTCTACCGTCATTAATTGTTTTTGTCAACTATTTGCTATTTTTGGACTACCTGCTTTCGTACACTCGGACCGCGGTGCAGCATTCATGTCTTCAGAACTGAAAAATTTCCTCCACGGAAAAGGTGTAGCTACCAGCAGAACCACACCATATAACCCAGCTGGAAATGGTCAAGTAGAACGGCTTAACTCAACACTTTGGAAAGCCATAACACTCCCACTGAAGTCCAGAAACCTTCGAATCAGTTACTGGGAATCGGCACTTTTAGATGCTTTACACTCTGTGAGATCCCTACTTTGTACGTTCACGAATGCGACACCGCACGAGCGAATGTTCAACTTTAATCGACGGTCAACTTCCGGAACATCGCTCCCTAAGTGGTTACTCTCAGGTGGTCGCGTACTTTTGAAGAAACAACAACGAGCATCTAAATACGATCCTGTAGTTGACGAGGTCGAATTACTGGACTGCAACCCGCAGTATGCACACGTCCGACTGCCGAACGGGAAAGCAGAGACAGTGTCGTGGAGAGCCCGATGACCTTGGAACCTCCGAATGTTCAGCCGACGCTAATGATCTGAACGAGGCGACAGAAATCGCACATGAAATGTGTTCTAACGATGACGCCGCTGACTCTCCTACTCCAACCAATTATGAATTATTAAAGCAAAGGCAACAACGTCTTCACCCGTTTAATCTGAGGAGCCGCGAAGCATAGTGATAGCTTTCCCGCAATTTTCCTCCTAACAACCACATATTTGTCTCATTTCGTTACTGGTGAATGTCGTCTCCGTATTTATCATTATATCATCCATACGCGTTACTCACCATCCATTTTATCAGTGGGGGAGAATGTACTAACATTTGGTCACAATTCACGTTTGCTTATTCGTATCACTCATCATTATCTTCTATACATTACAGCTACTGTACCGTCCTTCTCAGAAGAGTAAAGCCTTACTCTACGGGCCTTTGTCTTCTAACGACTCAACGTGCCACTTTTCGAATACCGTTCTTCTGACTCATTAGACCCAGAATGATGAAAACTGTAGAAACGTTGACGGGCGATTTGAAACAAAAACAGGCTCAATTCGAGAGGGTACAACGAAAACCGATCGGGACGCCAATGTCGACAAGGACCCTGCAGTTCCGACTTCCGCCAAAATCGCTCTCGCTGATCAAATCTGTTGGAAGCTTAATCTTAAGGTTAAACTATGATCAATCCTATAGGATCCATTTCGAAATGTAGTGTCAGAAACATCCGGACGTATTCGAATTGAAGTTGGCCGCTGTCGATGATGCTCAGCTTGTCTGACTTCTACAACACAACGCTGTAAGAACTCCATACTGCCGAAAAACGCTCGCGATGTTACCCTAAATGACACGGTCAAGTGTCATTGCTAAGTCGTCGGCGACCAATCATCCGTGTTCTACACCCTGTACCAGAGACTACAGTTGACCAAGAGTCAACTGGGAGATTTTACTGCCCGCACTGGAAGTCAGTCGATCATTTGTGTCTAATCAGTCATAACATCTCGCTTTTGTCCGCTACGCACCGCGTTCGAGCAACCTTGAACAGACTGTTGACGAAAAATATCTCCTGCAATCGGTCCATCGAATGTCAGAACTCATTCGGGAAAATGAGGGCGATGATCAACTTCTACAACATGCTGACACATTTTGATCCCAATCTCGAAATCGTGACCGCATCCGACGCCCCTGGTGGCTCCCAAAAGACAGTCACTCATGTTGCTCGTTCTCTAACATTAACCGAGAACTGTGGGCCGATCAAAAAGGAAGAACTTGCCAAGAATTTCGTGGTGAAGCGTTTCGATGGGACGCCCATCGAGAGGCACCTTATTCTACTGACTGAACACAAACCTTTGCTCGCTGTCCTAATCAAAGAAGGGTATCTCGATCTACACGATCAACCGTCTTCAAGGATGCGCGACGACTCCGCTGACCTACGACCTCGACATTATGGGTATGTCAACAAGGTGCACTGAACAGGCAGATGCTCTCTCCTGCCTGATTAGCCGACAGACAACAGATCTAGAAGAGGTTGCGACTGCTGCATTGTACTTCGAAGCCGAGGTCAATTAAGTGTTCTTGGAAGTTATGGAAACACTCCCGGACATCATCGAGATGGTTGAAGAAGCAAGTCCATGAGACAGGATATTACAATCTGTGATATCTTATAATAAGAACCGTCTGCCGGATACAAGATTAACGGGAGACTTGGCGCAGTTCTTCTAAAGGCGTTCGGCGATATCAGCTCTGGATCGTCGTAAACTATTCGGGGAGAACGCGTCATCGTCCGGCCAGAACTCTAACCCAGGGTGATTCGTCAGCTTCGTGAAGGCCATTCGAGCACCAACCCAATAAAAGCATTGTCTCGCAGCTAGGTCTACTGATCTGACATAGACGAACGACTGGAGCAGATGGTGATATCCGGTCGCGGGTTTGCTTCCGCATCCACAGCACCTCTAAAGGTTTCACTTCAACCTTGACCGATCCCTACGGCCTCATGGTTGAGGGTATACTTGGATTTTATTGAGCCTCTTCACGGTCAAAACCTCCTGATTTCCGCGAAAATCGCTGATCAAGTAGTGACGCGTTTTCAACCACTACTGGGTTGCTTGGGTGTACCACAACCTAGTCCACGTCTTCCAATAGGTACGAGCGGTTCCTCCAATGTGGTTACCACAAAACGTGGTCCAGCAGACATTGAGGCCCTGAGAGCAGAAATCACAGCTTTGCGACGTGATTTGAACAAAATTTCCTCAAACCGTTCCTCAGATTCTCGACCTGACATATCACTCAGGTGACACAAACCGCAGTCAAAAACTGACTGTTGTTGGTATCATGAACGTTTGGGTAACCGAGCCAAGCGATGCACCAAACCCTGCAACTATACATCAGCAAAGCGATGCTAACTCAAGAGCCGAAATTTAACAGTAAACAATGCCGTCGGCGCTGACTCTCCCTGCCGTCTCATTTT
>LUCH01005756.1:0-33336 GCA_013368495.1 Paragonimus heterotremus | reverse complement strand
CTAGTCAGCATAGCCCGCCGGATCAAAACAGTACACAAGCCCGACCACCTCGACAAGGTAACAGTATAGGTCGGGACCTGTAAAATAGTTGTCAGAAATAGAGGTTGGGAGTGGCCTGAGAGCCAAATTCGATTAGGACAGTGGAAAAGAGGGCAGCAGTAGCATGTTTTCGGCTATCCACTCTGCGATATGGGGCAGATAGAGCGACCCGGTTTATATTGCGAGAAGGCCGATGCAGTATGGGATTACTTGTGTTATGATTATTTATGGTTGTGTGTGGACTGACATACTGTCAGCGCGCCCAGGCGTAGACAACCGAACGACTTGGATTCCCAACCAAAGCCTATGACTCAGAAGTCCGTACCCTGAGGCAGCGAGTAGATAGCAGTGTGTCGGTAAATAATGTCAACTTCCAACTCCCAACCTGAAGTGCCAGAAGGCTGTGATTTGTCAGATCTTCCACCTAAAGACTCGCCTGGTATGAATGAGTTTCGGTGTAATCGTCACAACATTCCGTGTGGCGTAAAAGGACATCAAGATGCACAAGCGGTCACATCACCTCGAGGTCTTTTTTGAACGGAATCATTCAGAGCACTTAGGAGGCTTCAGATATACTCACAGCAGGCAGTAGTGCTCACAATCAGACATCAGTGTCTTATTCACTGCGTCCTCGGGCTAGACAAGCCTCTCACTGCCGAGTGAGTCAGACTGTTGGGTCACTGCCGCTGAGTATGATCCCCCTAGAAAGCTGTATCTCCTGTTGACTCACAGGTCAGGCTTTTGAATCACAGACTCAGAGTGAGGACCCTCAAGTCAACCCCCTTCCGAGATATAAACGATCAGGAAGTAACAGAAGCTATCGTTCTCCCGACAGCGACATTATTCAGTCATCAAGACTTTCTACTTTACCCCGTCTCCTCCCAAGTTTTCTGCCTTCTGTGTATCCTTGGGTGATTATCGTCTTCTGAGGGCAAAACAACCGTTTAACACTGGCACCTTAATTGTCCACACTAGCTGACAGGTTGGTCAACAGGCTACACTGACAAGTAATCTCATACCTTAAAATTGATGCGTTGTGTGCCGGAGGCGCAAATTTGAGACTCTTGCACTGTTATCCACTTACGCTGACCTCTAGATAACTATCGGTCCAAGAGCTTCTCTCTCGGGACTTCCATAACACCGGAAAAGATTCTAATGGTTAGGCTGGAGTGAGAATCACATTGATTTCCCGAGCAGAACAGTGTTTACTTCACCGGATCATACCGAACAATCATTTCTGCGGTGCCAGACGCCACACATATGTCCCTCTAGTCAAAACAGGGAGAAGACATATATCGCGAGATGTTAACATTCCGATTTACTGTCATCAGTCGCCAACGTAAAACTAGTACATTTTATACAAACTGCGTATAGCAATAATAATTGAACGAACCAACCACATGGTTCTGACCTTTCACGCCCTAATAGATTAATCAATTCCACGACGAGGAGATTGATTGCATCCACGCCTTCTGTTTACACAAAACTGGCCGATGTTGTTTGATTAACATGGCCTCGCTAATCGCCAGCAGTTTCGGGTTGCGATTATGTAACAATATCTTGAACGATTTAACAGGGTCAACTAGGTGCCCGGTTGTTAAGATATGTTTGGTGATCGATGAAGCCAGCGTTTTCGAGCTTGTTACAGTCAGTAGGTCGTTTTTTGATATTGCCGTTGATAACCACTTAGGAATGTGCTCCGCCATACGTTGATGCAAAGGCCGATCTGCCCTGCCTATTTAGACGTCATTGCAACCGCAACTTAGCTGGTACATTACGTGGGAGACAGACTGATCGGTTGAGTGTGTATCATCGCTATGGAGAGCCAAGCCCTAGTGCTTTGCAGGATGCGTGGTTGGGTCGCTGGATAGGTCCGTTGCAACACCGGCATCAGTTTGTGACTAATGTTGTTAGTCAAGTGGTCACCTTCGAATTGAATTTGCAGAAATATGTTCTTTTTCTGCGCATTGCAGCTTACCACTTTTGGTTCTTTCATCTTACTGTGGATATCCACAACTTTTTCAGGGTAACCGTTATCCACCAGCGCTTCCCCAATGAACTCTTCTTTATCCGGTCGATCTGCTGTGCAAATTATTCTGGGTCTGTGGAATAACGTTCTCCTTAACCCTCGTTTATAAGCAATAGGTGCGAACCTGGAGAACTGCAAATATTTTCCACTCCAAGATGGTTTACGATGACCAGATCGTTGTAATGTACCGTCTTGACGTCTGGTTATAAGAATGTCTAAGAACGGCAAACAGTCATTAACTTCCACCTCATAAGATACAGAGGGGTTTGGGTGGAGGGAGTACAAATAGTTATAAAATGAAGTAAAAGCACATTCATCAGTAAGAACTAAAATGTCGTCCACGTAACGTTTGTAAAGCAGGACCTCTGATATTCTGTCTTGGAATTGTCTTCCAAGCATTCCCAAAAATACATCTGCCAATATGGGACCCAGTGGGTTACTCGTGGCTACACCATCAATCTGTCTATAGTTAACGCCTTCGAACTCAAACGGAATGTTTTCTGTACACGCAAAAATGAGATCCTTAAGAAGATCTCATGGACTATCTACATTTAAATTTTGACTAAAAATGAAATAAAAAATTTTTTATCGGTTTCACGCAGCGGTACGTTAGTAAATAAAGAGTCTAAGTGGACGAAGTACATTATCTGTGGACTTACTGAATTGTTCTCCAAAGTTTCTGCTAGCGCAAAGGAACTACGAGCACAATTGGAAAATAACAATTCACGAACGAGTTTATGGATGTTCACTAACCATCGCGCCAGCTTGTGGTATGCCGAGTTGTTCATGAGTAATATCGGTCGTAGTGGGATACCCGTCTTATTAGTTTTCGGTGAACCTCTCATCCTCGGTGTCTGTGTGACTGTTGGTTTCAGTTTCTTATAGTTCAATTGTTGTTGCTATACGCAGTTTGTATAAAATTTGCTAGTTTTACGTTGGCGACTGATGAGAATAAATCGAAATGTTAACATCTCACGATATATGTGTTTTCTATGTTTTGACTAAATGGATTAAGGGAACTCAATGTTTTAAATATGTCCGTCTGTCGACACAAGTCAGAAAAATGTATATACAATATGTCGGCATGCGCTTCAACGGATAGCTGTTCCGATGCTACAGAGAATGTATACTACGACGCCCTCGTGGAACTTCTGGAGGATGTTAAACACTAACATCAGGTACGTGAGTACCGGTCGGAATTTTGGACCAGTCTAGGATGTATTGATCAAATTTAATTCCGCAACGGCTCTTGAAGCATCAGGAAGTCGGCGATCGTGGTCTTTTTAAACCTAAAGGCTACCTGGTATTGGGCTGCTCGTAGTATCCTATGTAACTGTCTTATTCGCATCATCATCATTATCATAGACAGCAAGGAACTTCTAGAGTATCACGTGAATTTGTTGGTGTTGTTGACTCGGGTGTTTATTACTTCGAGTGGTGTTCGCCAAGAGCATCCGATCTTCCCCTCCCCGTTCGGTTTTGCGTCTACGACACTGAAAGATGCCATTAGGAAATCAGGTGGGCTTGGTGTTGGGTTTCCTTCTGACACTAAGTCGTTCGCCATGGATTACACGGATAACAGTCTTTTTCGGCCCCTGCTGCTGAAGACATACAGACGACCATGCTGAACAAAGTGAATGACCGGGCTGGTTTGTGCGGAATACGCCTTGTCACCGCACCGTTCTTCATTGCAAGCAATCCGCTTGAAGCTATGGACACTTTCACACACAGATAGCGCTACCCCGTCAGCTTGTACTATAGCTGATGAGATATCAGCGGAAATAGCAAAGGCACTAGTTGCCTTCGCTAACCATCTATGGCGTAAAAAATACGTTCGGTTGTCGTTAAAAGGAAGGGTATATGATGTTCGTGTGCATTTTATTTCGTCCTATGGTTCGGAAGTGTGGCGTGTTCGCGACGATAATGTCAATAGATTTGCTGTGTTTGACCATCGGTGTTTCTGTCAAGTAGCTCGAAACCAGTGGAATGACCGCATGAACAATACGGCCGTTCGACGGCGCGCATTCTAGAACGCTCGGGATGCACTGTCATTTGGTCAAATAATCACACTGCACAGTCTGCGATGGTTAAGTCACGTACTGCGCATGGCAGCTGAGCGTTTACCATAGCGGGCATTATTTACTGGGAACACAAACAGTTGGTTAAAACTGTGGTATAGTAACGAACTAGGAGGACCCGACGTATTTACTTGGGTAGGTGCAGCCTGCCCATTTGGGGACTGTCATCACCTAGGTGGCTGGTTAGGAATGATACCCAGGATGTCATTGTGGTGCAGTTAATGGCGTGCCTGTGTTCATAACATTCTCAGTTGTTCTGCTTAGTTTTGTGTTATTCATTTCCACCCTTCTTCGTAATTCTCTTCTTTTGCACCATCGCTACTTTCAGCATCAGCTCTAAACACAGCATCTTCTGGTTAGGCCCGCGGTTGTTGTGAATGAAAAACAAAAATAAGATTTCTTCGTACCTTTCACGTTATGATTGTAACAAGTACAAAATGTCGAGTGATCTGAATAAACGATTAATCAATGGAAGTACTACAAGCTGAACGCAATCGTCTTTGTTCGCCCGTTGAATCAGCCAGCCTTGTTGCTGTTGAATATATATATATATATATATATATATATATTCTAAAGACCACGGAGTTGTAAGCTTGCCACAGTTCGAGAATAAAGGTAATGTAAGGTGAAGAGAAGGAGGATGTAAAGTGATGAGGAAAAAATTACAGCGATGCACACAGAGACACTCAACACGAGCGCCACTGACTTCTATTCTTCACCCTATCAGACAGTACTGATGAATAGTAGGGGATTTTGGCTTTCATATAAATTGAACATCACCCACAATTGATCGCAGTTGTCGCATTCCCATAAACTTTCCAGTCGGCCGCTACTGACGAGCTCTAACAAGAGCGAAACTCGAATCTAGTGTTTCTTTTCGAATGGAGCCGACTGAAAAGTCTATGGGAATGCGACAGCTGCGATCAATTATGGGTGGTGTTCAATATATGTCAGACAGTATCCTCAATCAAAAGTGTTCATTGTTCCAGCCAGGAAGCCGGGAGCGTCCTACTGAAGCAAGATACACAATGAATGCCTTCATGCCTCGAACCCAAGTCCTGCGCAGATCACCAGGCTGGCGCTTACAGCTCAGTCCACCACTCACAAACAAAGCAGTGTGCCAGGCGGTCAGTTGGCAGTCGTAAAATGTGGTCAAACCAACAAAGCCTGTGAGACGGGACTAGTATGCTTAAAGATCGATGGAATTTATCCGTTCGGAAAACACGTCGGCGAACTTCGTCATTGGTGACACGGTGTTCATACCGCACACCGCCAATGCTTCGGAAACACTGATGATCGAAAACGGATACTCTGTGAACAGTCTCCGCGCGAATGGACCAGGTTTCGTGGCCGTGCAATAGGACCAGCTTTACAGTGGCACTGTACACTCAACCTTTAGCAGAAGACCTAAGATCATGCCGACGCCGCTGAAGGTGTAAGTTGGCAAACGTTATCCGAATCTTTGCTATTCGAGTTGTAATGTCATGAAACAATCCACCAGCGTGGATACAGTTCCCAAGATATACAAAATTTTCGACTATTTCCAGCCGTGGACCACCAAGGATGAGGGCAGGCACAGTGTCTTGCCAATCTTGCAACAGCACCCTGCATTTAGTAGATGCAATAGCCGTACCCAAACTGACCGACTGAAGTCTCTAATCTGTTTAAAGTGTTCTGGGCTTCTTGTGATCCCTCGAAGACTAGGGCGACATAGTGTGCATACTCTGTCTCCAATTCGAGTGCCTGGGAACGATTCCACACTATCACACTTGCAGTCTGCCAGGGCACACTCCGGGATCTCACTTACTTATGGATGGGAGACTAGAGTAAGGACGATAGCACACTGGTTTGCATAAAACGGCCGTTTCTCTGTTAGTTTATATAGGTCAATTTGTGGTTTTTGGTCAAGTGACCTTCCGTCAAAGCGTGGCATGAACTTGACACGTAACAGTGAATGATCAGAATCCACGCGGGTGCCTCAAGTTGGAAATATCCACGCCGCCGATAGCTGACAGCCATGCGGTCAGCCTGTGTCTGCAGTTGACTCGGCGATGGAGGTCTTCAGATGGCACACTGACGTCTAGAACGTCGAAAATTAGTACTTGCCAGAAACAAAGAGTTTTCAACACAGAGCTGCGAAAAACGTTCGCCGTTGTTTGGTAGACAAGTACCGTAAGAGTACTGGTCACCTAAGTGACTGGTTAGCGCTCAGCCTGCCTACTTGTGCGTTCAGGTCTCCAACTATTACTGCAGTGTCTTCGCAGCGCACGGTGTGTAGATGGTTAGTGAGTTGGCGATAAAAAACCATATTTCTTATAACTTTTGTGTTCATTGTCTGCGTTTTGATTTACACGAGATTATTGAGGCGGTTTGTTCTTGTTGTTAATCTCGAATGCTTTCATTTTGGTAGCCCATCTAACCTATCTGCCATCTAGTAGGTAACATGACTGTAAATATCTTGTGGTTTATAGACTGAAAACTTGTCCTAGGTTGGTTGAATGCGTTCATCTGTACGTTTCTATTGCATGGTTCACATATCGAATCCTTCGGATATATAATTTAGAATATTACTTCGGCTGGTTTCCATGTAACTGTCAATTTCGCACTATTAGGTCGATTTTATACATTGTTGAGGGCGTACAGACCCCTTGATTCACAAAAAATTGCTTTGTGATACAGTAGTAGTCTTGAGGTTATTGAGCTAGGACTCTTACACACGCTAATTTCGACTGTTAGATTGTATTCAAACTCTGTGCATTTGTTTACTTCCTTGTGCGCGACTAGTGCACGGATAGCGAGGAGCATTTTGATATTTTGAGTTTTCATAAGTCTTATTTTACTTGTCAACTTTTCTGCCGAAGAGTTTTTTTAAAAGCTCCTTCGTCCAATTCACCAAGCACATTAAAAGTAATGCGAGCCAGTGATTACAAACACAATACTATCCTGAGAACGCGCCACATGATTACTTATTTTCTCCGTGCTCGCCAAGTTCCGCTCTTCGTTGTCTCATCTTTCAATTTGTGATTTATTTCGTTGGTAAGACACTCACATTTCCCTATCATGCCTATGCCTTCATTTCTTTCAGGTCATTGATACATCTGGCCAGCCAACGAATTTCCACCTCCTGTATGACCGTAGTGAATAGTCTTCCGTCTCGTTTCACAAAGAATCTAGGAAGGACTGTTGCCACTAAGGCGTAGAACATAGTGTCAAGAAATGTTCTCACATCTATATAGTATAAACATTGAAATTACCACTGTATCTCAAACTAACGGCTGGATGTTTTACGGAACGGTAATAACCGTGGGCTTTCTGGACAGCTTGCCACCAAAAGTTCGAAGAAGCTGCATAGAAGAGCTTAAATTAATAACCTTACTTGCCTCTGTGGTTCATTTTTGTGCAGTGGGGATTGAATTCTAAAAACTGGTTGTTTTCCCGTCGCAGCTTTTACTCTGCTATCCGTGGATAGCACTTCTATTATGGCTGCGTGGTCAACTGAAACGGAGCAGTGAATAGTGCCACGAACTTTGAACACGAATACTTGTGAACCATACTATCCCGAACCAAACCAAGACAACAGAAAGTGTGACCACCAGGAGAACAGTGTGTTAGTACTCGAACCAAAGAAAATACAGATACTGGGCCTCATTGTTTATAAATAAATTATGTGGTCGCTGTGTGCTCTAAAAATTGGTGCAGTAAAGTGTGAATGACGTAGCACACGTTAATTTTCTCATTAATGGAGCAAAAAAAATAAGACTCTAAAATCAAAATATTTTTCCGGCATGTTTTAAAGACAGCTTCTGTAGAAAATGGAACGTTCCCTGACAAATTCAGTGTCTGACTGATTTCGCCGAAGATTCCCAGTCTTCTTTCCTACTAACCTCTATCACGGGAGGCTTTCGCGTTGAGCTTAAAGATGCCAATAATCTTGTTTTGGTGTCTGTTTTCTGCATCACGTTGGTCAACATGAGGTAATCGGACGATATCGTTTTATTTACCTACCTTTCTGAAAGTATACAAACTGTTCTGAACGACCGGAATAGCTAGTGTGAAATGTGCGCTGTGCCTTTAAATTGTTGCTCCGAGCCTGAGACATTACTACGCTGTTTACTGTTGGCAGTCTGCTTGGATGCATGGACCTCTCCACCTACTTCAGCACCACCGTCTCATCAGTTTGTAGTATTGTTGATTAAGTATCAGTGATAATGCAGAAGGTAGCTTTTGCGTTTGTTCACTTGCGTCATCTGTAGCGTTTGAAATAAAGGACGCATAATGCCTATATGCAGTCAGTTTTGCTTTCCGATTCGTAACCGTGGTCTAATCATGATCAAGGTGTATGTAGACTAGTTGCAGATTCGTTACCTCTGACACTTTGCTAACGCTGGGTGGAATGATCGCGTTGGTCACGCGACTGTTTACCAGTGCGTGTTTCCAAAGATTCTGGATAGGTGATCAATCAATCAAATTTTAATAGTGGTTGGGCCACTCACTCCGCTCACCAGCTTAGCGTTTACCGCGTCGACTTTACTCACTGAGATGGCCATTAATCACCAAATCTCTGGCTGTTTTATTGAGTAAGGACGTATGTCACTTGTCCTTTTAGGGATTCCATAATCGCATAAATCTTCGGCTAGAAATTCTATCTAACATAGTACCGTGCTACAGTCAGTGGTGTGCTTACATCTACACTATTGCTGGTTCGGCACGCGTTATCGTGTCACAACTCAAGGACAAACTTCTATGTTGTACAACCAGCTGTTGTGTATACTCATTTGTTTGCTCGTTTCGAGCATCATACATTGACCATACTACAAGGCGATTGTCTGATATAGTGCGTGAACATCATGCTGCGTGCTTGAACGGTGGTGTGATTAAAACCGTTTCAAGCGCGATTGTTGCTCATTTGATTGACTAATCATTCTGTCAGTAAAAAAGATGCCTTTCAAATTGTCTACCGAGTGCCAAGGAACTGATCAAGATTTGTATGATTCCGAATATTGATCGTTGCTGAGGCCACCCGTATCCGATGCCGCATTCCTGGTCTCTGCGCCCAGAAGTTCGTGCGGACACTTAACCTCCCTTGGCCCACAGTCAATCAAGCCCACACTTTGGAGCAGTGATTGCGTAACTGATAACAAACGCGTCCTCCATACTCTCTTTTGACCGTTTTTGTGACTGACCCTAGTTACTGTTTTCATATTTCATTGTGTTATAATTAGCCTGATGATCAAACATGGAAAACAAGCCTTGTTCGCTACTTTGTCATTTTCATGACTTCTTCCAGTTAGTTTCGATTTAGTTGGTTTTAGAACACGAAGTGTAGCATACATGTTTCTTATAAGATCTCATCAGGCTATAACGGTTATAAAATGAAATTGGTCAAAATTCACACTGTTTGTAAACGCCAATTAGGTATCATCGGTTGGAGTTGACAAGACAATTTCTGTTCCCTCTCGAGGCAATGGGGCAACTTGATCACTATTCACAGGCGAAAGTGGCTGAGTGTTTACATATGATAATTCGGTCATGCCTAACACGAGGCCAATGGCGCAGTGGTAAACACGGTTGCCCGATGAAAGCGTGGCCGGAGTTCTAGTCCCGACAGTGGTAAGGTTATGCACTACTGACTAGCACTAATGAGAGCGAAACTGAAGTCTAGTGGTTCTTTTCGAAAGGGGCCGACTGGAAAGTCTATGGGAATGTGACAGTTGCGATAAGCTGTTGATGTTCAGTCTGTATAATTGGATATTAGGTGCCTGCGTGTCGAGGTCATTGCCGTTCAATTACGTGACTCAAACTTGTGCGAACAAAAAAAAATCGTTCAATCGCTTCAACCGCTTTGGCCATCAGTCGGTTCCCCTGATCGATACGCAAGCGGTCACCCAATTGATGTTCACAGATAAAAATGAGACCGTGTAAATTTTAACCAATAACAAGCTTCGCATGTAATCGTTTTTTATTTTATTTTATACCTAACAGCCTGATGAGATTCTGTGGAAAACGTATGCTTGCTGGTTTTATTTTCCTTCTATTTGAATTTTGCAAAGTATTCTGGGTCGTCTGTAATGAGACGCGGTACATTAGTGTGTATGCTTTAGTTAACTTCCACCGTGCATCTGGCACCAGTGTCACTTCTGTTTTTATGGTTAGAATGAGTTACCTGTTCCTTAGGCCCAAGAAGGAGTTTGACTCGGAAACTACCAGTGGCCCTTGATCTATTAACTTTGACCGCAAGGCTCAAAGCTCGCAGTCCAATAGAGACGGGTGAATGGCAGGTCGATTCACACGTCTTCTGTACGAGATACGGTGGTTTAGACACCCAACTCACCCTGTGTAAGCTTTCAACGACAACAGCCAGACAGTCCTTCAGAGTGACAAATGATCTGACTAAGTAGATCTAATTGACCAAAAGTAACCTACAACGAATGGATTGCAAGTGCCAGTTAGTACAACAAACGCGGGTACTTGGGTGTTGAATGTAGCGCACGATAAGATTTAATCGAATGGAGTTTTTGACGATAGACAAGTAATGACACTAACTATCACAATCTTTGGTTCGGATCCCCAGCTGACTTGGGGATATTCTCGTCCTGCTGTAGTTAGTTTGAATGTATCTGGCTCCGGAAGCGGGTTGATTTGGGAAACTCAACTCGGAGGTTCTGGTTTAGAAGTTCTTGTCCTGTTTCTTGACACTTGTATGCACAGATTGTGTTCGACCGTCGTTATTTCCGTCAATTGCCTCGTATCAGGTAAGAATATCGCGTGAACAGTGTAACAGTTCACCAGTGCATATTACCAACTATCTTCGATGCACTAACAATAATTGGCCAACTTCCATAAATGCGATCTGCGACGGTTAAGTCACGTATGCCATCTGTGCGTTTACTGCACTAACAAATGGATAGAACGAACTTGTCATGTGGATTGTGAACACCATGACTTCTGCCGAGTAAAGTCGGTGTGCGTTGTCTTCTTCATTAAGAGAACCTCGTGATTAATCAAATAGCTGGTTGTCTACACTCTTTGATGTAACTTCTGGTCTAACCCGCAGTCAGTGACGTGCTTGCACCCAAATTATTGCTGGCGCTTTTCATTGCTCTTATTCTCACTAAAACATACATCGTCAAGATATTATCTGGCCAGTACACTGCTATCAGTTAAAACTTTGCATATCAATCCCATGCCTCTTGTCTTTGGTCAGTTGTCAGTTTATCCTAACATTCTACTGGCCAATCACTGCTGGTGAGCCGTTTGTGGTTTATCAAGTGAAAAGCCACAACTATGCAAAGATTCAGTGTGTAATAGTCTAACTCAAAGATGTTTATTGATTTAGTGATGAAAACTCGGAAACGTCCATTCATCGCTTTGTCGTTTTGAAGTTATGGGACTAATCTGGTTCTATTTCGTTCTTGTTTGTTTTTCCTTCTGCTTAAGTTTTTGATCTTGAATGTTCCTTTTCCTTGTTGCAGTGGATGACGGCTTCAATGGCAGTTACTTGATCTGACTTGTAGTCCCTTATGTGTGTTGTGTGTTCTGCATCACTGGAGGTGCTGTGGGCGGTATTCCTTGTGTTTTACTGGGTTTATGAAAAGGCGACAATCTTGTCGTTTGATCAAAAGCAGTTGTTGATGTTACAGCCTTGATGCTAAACGTGACTTTCCAGCAACAGTTTTATGCATACGGTGGATTTCAGCATATAAATTGCACCGTCTCTGGGTTGAGTACTCACACGTTTTGAAAACTTCAACACATACTAGTGCGTAATCGAAACGCAAGCTTCCTGCTTTTTTGCCGCGATGTCATGCCATAAGTCGTTTATGATCACGTGGTACATGAGGTTTCATTTGAAAAGGAGATTAAAGCTTTCAGGATACTCAGATCTACATAGGTGTGTTCGGAGCAACCACGATCCGAATCAATTACCTTGCGGCTTTCTTGCGTCTCATTCACCTGTCTTTCTGGTTTCGAAGAAACGTCTTTGTTCGTATTAGATCACTCTGATCTTAGCCACCCATCTTTGTATTTCATCCGTATCTGTCCTCGAATTTCTTACACTCGTGCTCATTGTAGGCTGCACGCATCGATGGCTTCCCTGGTGTGATCACTGCTCTCGGGAACATTCTGATTCGTGGGGATCTGTTGGTAGCAACAACCACACGCGAACAACTTCTGGAGACGGTAACTGGCTACAAACATGCGTTACAGGATTGCACAAGTGCTATCGGAATTCCAGATATGTCGCACCAGTTCAAAGGTATGAGTGCCCAGTCCGCACGCACAGCAACCACACCGTCTAGCCCTGTGGTCTCCACAGATCCGAGCGCAGCAATCCAGTATTCTTCCTACGCCCTCGGTCACGGTGCCTCTAACGATGCTGGTAATTGGCCGGAATCAGCTGGTCTCTACACCGGGAACTTGAAGTTCATCGAATCACGGCTTTTCCTATTCGAACAAATGCTGGTTGTCACGGAAGAGGTGCGACCCAAACGACGTGTTGCTGCTGTGGACACCTTTGCTCAATCCACCTATCAATTTCGGGCTGCCATAAATGTGAACAAAATGCGTTACGAGGTAATTCTGTCCAATAACGATCCATTATTTCCATTTTTTCAAAATTTTTGTCCGTTCCAAATATAGTTTAGTATTCCCTTTACAACGATCATCTCGATCTCACGAAGCTCGGTCGCTCTAAAAGTAGATGGACACGATGAGGAAGACCACTTTGTTCATATTCTAATAGAGGTCGCTGAGCGATCAAAGGCGTAACCATCGCGAACTTTTTTTACAATGGGATCCGCCTCGTTTTTTTTACAAAAGTGGTCTCCGTAGGATGGTGGTTTTTATGAGGAGAGATCACTGTATATCTGTGTTTTTTTTCTGCTTTCAAATGCGTGTTCTCCGATGCAGTTTTATATGGCAGTCGATTTTTGAAATATGTATCTGCATTTGAGTGTGGCGTTCATTTATCCTCTTCTTGACCTCTTTCTTCTTTTGCTGGCTTTATGTGACTAGCTCTGCCCTTCTCGTATTCTGTCACACTGCTGGTGAAAATTTACAGTCATTTTTGAGATTACCTTGAGCTAGCGAGGATAGAACCTCAGTATAGGTTATGTGTGTTTATGTGTCAATAACGGAACGACATCAAAGTTGGAAGGTATCATCTGCCAGCCTGGGCGTTACGCAATGGTCTCAGACGTATGGAGGTGAGTCATTCACTAGCGTGTCAGAATCTGTGAGACTTCTTTATGTTTTTTATCCACTGCTCCAGTTACTGCCATTGTGCCATTGTCTACGAGCACGACTTGTGCAACAAATTCCAGTCAAGTCATCGGCTTATGTTACTAACCTCCTGGACTTCTTTTCGATTACGCTGTGTATGTCTATGATTTCCTGCGAACTGAACATCGTTTAAGTCACATTGATAGAATGTTCTACCATAATCGATTGTTATTCATGACCACCGTTTATGTTGCCTTGTTACTTGTGGCTGTCAGTCATGAATGCCCGATGATTTCTTACTTACACCTGTTCTACCTCCCTTACAGGCTCACTGGTACAACTGCAGTTTACCTAATGGCCACACCAACGCTGATGCTGCCGCAGTTGATCAACTCTTGTCCACCGGCCTTGCCCCAGATGATCTTCGGTTCGCAGTGTTAGATCAAACACCGGGGCGTGATGTGGTCTACGTGATCGACCCGATCACTTGCTCAAACCGTGAGGCTTGGGTCGTACAGTTGCGGGATATACAGCGTATGCAGCACGAGTTTCTTCTCGCCTTGCAAGATCCACGCAGATTTAAAACCGGACTTCGTGATGACGTCTGGGGTGAGTGGGCTGTAAACCCCTGCAAATATTTGCCAGATCTTACACGGAATAGCAATGCGCTTGAGAGAAGCCGAATTTTCCTCCTTGTAATAAAGAAAACGAAAAATCTTGATCCCGACATTTATACGACTGTCCCCGCAAATTGTCCCCAAGTCATATCAGAAGACGAGTGCAAAAAGCCACTTTGTTCCGCTCGAAAACGTGTGCAGCCGGGAGAAGAATGCATGGTATTTATATGGTCCCAATGGACATGTAACCTACAGACATTCTCGAATCAGAGGACAGTTACTAAAGACAGTAGTTAAGCTCACTAAGCCACTGGTGAGTATAGTGCAATAAGGGTTGAAAAAGTAACGAAGGTTACCTCTCGATTGTTCTGAGAATTTCCGCTCATTCTAGTTGGGTAAAATCGTTTTCTCGAGGAGGGGAGCGGTTTTGGACGGAAGAAATGGGGTTCACTAACATGAGTTTACACTACAGTCTGAGTGACGCTGGTGATCATTATTGTACTATATCTTATCAAGAAAGTCTTCTGTTCAGTCGTTTTTCGTTCTGTTGCATCACACTAGCATCAGTACGATTCACCAGCATGGTTTTCGAGTTTAAGTACAACATACTGATCAGCACGTGTATTTCAACTTAGTCAGAATACCAGCTTATCGTTCCCGAAATGCCTAACTTTCCTCGTTCGTTTGATCTTTCGATACTTTCTCACCTTCTCGTGGTAGGCCTCACACAATTCAAGTTTTGATACATTCACCTTAAATTCCCATCCAGTCATTTTTCACGCATAATTTCGTACTTTCCAAACGATTAATCGAATCTTCCTCACATGACTGTTTTGTCCGTCTACAGATCTTCCCACTTCATCGGACAGCAGTAACTTGCTCTCACGTCCTGAAACGGTGAATGCCCGAAACAACCAAAACTTCCAGCATCATCCACCGCAGTCCCAGCGCCAGCGCAAATGGCCCAGTTTCACCATGAAGCGGCCTGGTCGATTAGGTTCGTCTTCTTCATCCAGTAACTCCAAAGATGTTGGTAATAACAATAGCAGCAACATGAGTATTGCGCCCAGCAAGCCTGCGACGCACACTCCGACTCCAACTCCAACGGATTCAACAGGAAACCAGCTGGCTCGCTCTTTGTCCGCGGAACGTAGGCCTGTGGTTCGTACCCGATTGGACATGGACGCGAGTGTGTCCGAATCGAAGTTTGCTACTGGCGAAGAACTTGACGCTCCTTGCTATCGGAAATCCTCTCTGAGTGCGAACAGTTCGCTCAAAATTACAGTGAGTTTCCCAATCGTGTGTTCTGGTCGGATCAGATGGGCTGCCAACGACTACTAGTTGAACACGTTAGGTCATTTCCCTACTAATCTATAGTCATATTTGTGTTGCCACAACAATCTGCGGAGCAGAATTGATGGTAGTGCATTCTGTCAATGTCATCGTTTTTATGTGTGTTTTAGACTACTTCGTGTGACGCGTTTTATTTGGAAGCTGCTTGTGTCAATCAGGCCACTGTTATTCTGATTGACGCACCGTCTATGCGACAAAAAGTTTAAAACAGCTGTTAACAGCATCCAGTCGGAAATTGGTAGACACCAACATTTCGTTCTGACTCTCGTGTATCAAACATCAACAACTGAGTGTACATACACCTCGCGCCAAAACTATAGGGACCGTCTATGTTTTTTTTAGCAACTTACGTTAACATGTGATCCGCAGCAATTACTTTTCGCACCCTCATAATCAGAGACGGCACTCTACTGCCTCAAGCCGTTGCTAATCAGAATATCTAACAGAATTCGTTAATTAGTTTATCATGATTTATAGTTACCTATGTGTCAAAAACGGCCACAGTAAAAGTGTACAGACATTTCGTGTATGTTACGCGCTTGAAAGGAACTCGAATGATACTATTCGTGCATCTTGTTTCAAGTTTCCATCACATCGTTTCACATGCTTCAGACGGGCGTCATACTGGCTGCATTTCTTTTTCGGAGCACCTTTCGTTTCAGCAAATAAACTGACGACAGACATTCCAGCATACATGTGGACCTAATGGCCTCTGGTTGTCCCCAATGGGGTTGGAATCCGAAATGCGTATTAGCCATTCTAGCACAATAATTATGTACAAATGTTGTAGCTTTGTTTCTGATGCATGGGACACGTGTGTGTTGTCATGTTAGAACATTGCACTCGGATTGCTGCTGACCGTTTAGTGTTAACTCGCTTGTGAAAAGTGAGTTCATGCTTTCGGCATCCCCAGACGTTCGATCTGTCAGGGTCATTCATCTTTGAATGTAGTATTGTATCCTTAATAAATCCAGAATATATGACATTCTGTCTACTCCAAACGTCGTTTGGTTTGGTGTTACTTCAGTTAGGTAATCCTTTTCGTCTTTTTGTAGACCGATAACCGAGATGTTTCGTGGTACTAGTTGCACATTTTTTGTCGGTAACTTCAACCCAGGCGACCACTTTATTTTGCTTAACGTTCACGGTTTTGTTGAGCGCTAATCGGATGATTGAACGCATATCCTTTTCTGATAAATCACTTGAACGGCTTTTTTGTTAACCATTTTTACTTTTAATGTACTCTGAATAACGATGTAGTGTTCTTTGTTCCGTATGGTAGCAGAGCGGTCAACCATGGATTTGAGAGCACTTGTTCAAATGCGAGATCTTTTCTTTTTTCAGTTGTGTTGAGTTGTTTTTTGGTCTATTGAGACTTGAAACTATGGGTTCCATTTTTAGTTTATAACATTACTAATCGCATGGGCATTAATTATTCGTCAATGCGCTCATGGTAAGTAATCCTCAATAGTCAGGCGCTCTTCCATTTGCACTAAAAAGTGGTTGACTTGCGGGAACAACAAGCATGTATGTGTGTAGACTGTCCTTATAAATTTATCGCTCCTCCTTTAACATATCGATGAGTAATACAAATAGAATAACCTCGTGACAGAAAACTTCGGTGTTCGAATCAAAGCTGATTTAGAACAGTAGTGTACGATAAAGAATTGCTCTCTCTCTAAATTATCTTGATGAAGTCTTCCTAGCACATAGTTGCCTCTGTGACTTTGTCATGAGGTCGGATATTTTTCAACTCGATATGCAAGATTGTCCTGCTTCCTGCGTTTTACTGAAGCGGTTACATTATGTGCACAGAAACTACTGTTCGTACTGCTGAAATTTCCACTGTCGTCAGAACTTGGCATTCGTTTTATTTTCCTGTTCAATTTATTGCCCTTGTCTCTCACTGTATTCCACTAATTATATATATATATATATATATATATATATATATATATAGTTTATGACAGCAATAATAAATAAATAAAGTTGTTGTTCAGTGCTGTGGTTTGGCTTGTGCAACTCGCCAGTATCTGCTAACCTCTGTCTTCTCATCGCTATGTTTAAACTGATTAATATTGCCTTTTAATGTGATTCCTTCATGTTTTGTTAATTGGTCACTGTCTATCCGTTCCAATCCTGCTGCCTAATTTGTCCGCACCTCCTCTTTTGATGCAAATCGTCATGATGCTCACATTCTCAACTCTACATTCCACGTTAATCCCCTTCATTCGTGTATGGATTCATCAGGTAAAGCGGGATCATCTTTTGAATCACGATAACTTTCGTGTTGCGAGCCATGCTCTTATTCACTCAGCCGTCTGATTTCTGACGCTGGATATCCAACTGTGGCTCTTTGTTTCCAGATTAGACTACTCCGAATGTTTCTCTGTTTTTGGTTTGAGCTAGCTAATTGCATTGTGGATCTTCAGCCTTCACAACACCAGATTTCTGCTTGGATATACGACGTTCCGGGTTACCTTTGGGGCTAGGTATTGTAAGGCTTCCAAAACCTGAGCAGCGAAAGGAATCTCTTAAACCTAAGGTGAGATCCGCAACAGTATGATTAGAATCATTGTAGATTTTTAAGTCAGAGGGAACCCACAATGTTTTTGTTTATATCTGACACTTTATTGGACGATGGCATCCAAAAAGCTTAATTTTATTGGAAGAACACGCTTCATCTACATATATCTGTTTCATAATTGATAATGGTCGTTGGAGTGTGAAATGTTATAAAGCAAGATGAAAATAGAATGTTTGGCGAAACGGCATTATTCAGATCCGGGCACTCAAGAATGAAACAAACGCGTCACAGCTGGTTACAATTTGTTGGCATTAGCATTAGGGGATGTACACCACTTCAAAACATTCCAACTGACCACGCTGCTTTAGAGCCCAGAACAGCAGCGCCTATGCATGCGTCACATCTACGTCTCATGTCGTCTACTGATGTTAATGACACAACAGATTCAGGCATAATGTTCCAGAGCAAACATGCAGCAGCGCTAAAAGGATGTTGGACACATTTTAGATGACTCATTTTGTGTTGTAGTTTCATCCAGTGACCGCGTTTGGACTATGTGCACAAATACATCTTTGATTATGCGGTGTAACATTCTGTGTGCCAAAGTAAGATTTCTTCTGACATGTTGATAGTACACAGTGGATTGGTCCAGTTTAACCACCCTTTTCGAATAAGAAAGTGGACGGAACGTGAAACACTACCTTGTGCTGCACTCCTCCAATCAGTCAGATATTTTGTAAGGTATGGTCAACAAGCGTGAATAGTTAACTCAGTAAATGAATGAAACCTCGAAAAAAAACTCGATGATCGAGACGTTCAAATTGATCATGTATGAGTCTCAAACAGTGTGTTGACGTTATTCGCCAGCAAAGTGCAGGTATGAGATGAACTGAGATCTTGCGAGCTGCTCCCTGGTTGCAGTACCCAACATTATGCCCTCCATGAAGTTCTCATTGCTGGAAGAGTGACGAACATGTGTCACTTTATGTTTGGTGAGTTAAACTGAAGTCAGTGTATTGTTGCTAGGCGACTCAGAGCGAGCTCTTTTCCTTTTAATAATACTGTACACTTTTCTTCACACTTGCTGGTCGTCATTGTCCAATACTGCTGGGGAAATTACAAGCTGTAGCATTCTAAGAGCGAATAACAAGAATAGTCTGAACTGGAACCCGGTACGATATCGTTAGTTGTGGAATGCCAATCCGTTGGCTCGCCCTTAACCTGAAACACCCGTCTGTGAGATAATCGGTAAGCTTTGATAATCGGCATCACTACTCCTGTGCTACCACCAAGTTCATACTCTATTTTGAGAATCTCGGTGACTTTTACCAATCGTGTGACCGCGCACTCGAGTGCCCTCGGCTATTTTCAATGCTGTCGTTATCCGTTCAGGCAGCGCGATAGTACATTCAGCCTGTGACTACCCAGTGTGCTGCAAGACGGCAAACATCGTTTGTGGTGTAAAAATAGAAAATTTGATTATTCGAAGGCAGGGTGCTTGTGCTAAAAACCGAATTTTGATTTGGGATATTTTCCAAAGTTTTAACTGTGTATTTTGTGTTTACCTAGTACAACGTATTAGACTTAGGCACCATCATGCACGGTGAACAGCCACAAAAATTGTAGAGGTTAAAGGGATCCTCATAACCTACTGGAAGAACGCCGGTTACTTGGATTTTACGCTATTTTCGCTGACATGGGTAACTTTAGCATGTGTCGTCCCTTAATCCCCGATCACAGCCGGCGTCGCCATGTCAGACCAAACCGTGACAAACGAACTCCTTATCTCTGAAAACCTCGTCACATACTGGTCACGTGACTACTGATTCCAGCCTTACCCACGTCATTTGTGAAACACACAAGTTGTAAGTACCACTTTCTTGAATGTGTCCGAACCTCCACGGCGTACGGTCAACACTCTTATCAGTGTGTTATAGTTGTCTCTTATGTAAATACGTTGGTATATCGTATCAGTATATATGCACTGATCTCATCACATACTTGCAATTCTTCAAAAATGCTGACGATTGAAATCAACCTGCCTTAGTGCACCAATCGCGCAATCAAGATTACATGTACGGAGTCGTAACCACGTGCTCACTCCGGCACCATAGATGACAGAGATTGACAAATGTCACTCGGGCTGTTGTACTGAATGTAGTGATTCTGTCCGGCGAACCGACTGGGGCGATGCAACTGATCTGCTATTAAAATGGAATGGCAGTTAATTCTTGACCCCTATGTCAGCATGGTAAAAGAGAATTTTGGGTGTTCCCATATAGCTATTGATTGTGTAACTGTCACAAAGGACATCTTAACGAGTTAGTTAATCTCATCAGTGTGGTTTCCTACTTGACTTCCTTCATTACGTCTAATACATACGCGATTGAAGACAACAGTGGTTAACCGACAACGAGTCACTAGTGTCGTTGATGGATGGTTTAGAACTTCATATGCAGTTCCGTCGTTCAGGATTGGAATTTGATTGTGAATGGATGCTTTGGCCGTGTGATTTCTGTCCATGGTCACTGTGGGGCTTGTACAAACTTCTTTTGGGAGCTGAGGGTCAGGTTGCATAATGGATCAGCAATCGATTTTGCTGTGGCTGGCGTTCGTTACATGACCATCCTCATCATAACAGCTAGGAACCTGACCAAATTATACTGTGACTGGGGCCGCCGCCCACCTCAACAGTGACGTGGAATATCCTAGAAGAAAACGCTACTAAGACGGTTGGACATTATTAAAAGACTAAGCGGGAGAAATAGAAATGGTATGGATGCAGGTACACCACTGACTGCGACACATCGCCATCTCAGATAGTATCTCTAACCAGCGGTTTGAGTGATCACGATGACCCCATCCAGCCAATCGACACCCATCCTGTTTGCTCAATGGAACAGTTAGGGTCTTCATACTTCGTGACCACGTTGTTTCTTGACCACCACGCGGTTTTACCTAACTGTCGGCGGCCTCATCATATAATGCCCGGTACGGTAAACGATCAGATGACATACGGAGTACACGACTCAACCATCGCAAGCCGTGTACCGTGATAAATTGACCAATTGATCGCATATCCCGAGCATTCCGGAATACGCGTCGGCAAACTGCCGCATTGCTCACGCGATCAGTCCACTTAATATGGGTCAATTGGCGAAGACAACGATGGTCAAACACAGCAAGCCTGTTGACGTCTTCTTTGTGAACAGGCCACGTTTCCGAACCATAAAGCAAAATGGAGCGCACACAAACATCGTATACCCTTCCTTTCAACGACAACCGGACGTCTTTTCGACGCCACAGATGACGCAGTTTGGCAAACGCAACGCATGTCGTGCATGAAATTACGTCAGAAGTAACTCAGTTGTTCGAAGATCAACTAGATGAGGTAGGTTTGATGTAGGACGTGCCCAGCCACGGGGTTCAATACCACCAGGTTTGAGACGACGTCTGTCTCCTGCTTCCGGGAGCCGATGACCGAACTGGCTCATACGTCCTTCTAATGGGGCCCAGCCGATCAAGATTCCTGGTGCATTTTCCTTGCTCGTTGGAGCCACTGATCATCGCAGTTGTTCACACGCCTTCCTCGGGGTTTGGTCGTAATCAGCAGAGCCCAGAGATGTCCTCGCATCGTACAAGTGGCACGTTGTCCGTGAGTCTATGTGCCGCCGTTGTGGTATTTCAAACCCTTTTGTGATGGAGTAGTAGGCACCATGACCTGTTACCGTCTAACATCTTGTATGACATTGTATAGGTAGCTCGACTACCAACCGTGCATCCACCTCATCCTGGTATTACTCTCACTCAATGTCTACGCTTACTTATTTGTCAGGCGAGCCCGTTTGTTCCGCAATGGGAGGCCATTCCTCAACCAGCAACTTAGGAACACGTTCGGTGGATTTGGGCTATCCAACGCGGCTGCTCGGGTACTGAGAATTTCGTTGTTTGTACTTAGAGGGCTTTGACGTAATTAGTTTTGAACCTTTGATTGGAGTTGACACGAAGTGCTTATTTCCTTCACGAACACAAAATATACGTGGACGATCACTTGTGCTTCTCAATGATTGTAATCTGGTTCGCTCGTGTCATCCTCGATTATTTTCCGCCGGCTACTTTGTGGTTAATTGGACTGTTGTAAAGTGAGACTCCCTGTTGTATCCCTCCTGAATGTATCAGCGGTGTTAGATGAGGCTTTGGCACATGCTGTCCACGTCCTTACCGTCAATTGTCCTTCGATTACTGATTCTCCTGGATAGTTCATCTGTCTGCACGAGTTTCACGGCTGATTTATACTTGCTTTCAAAGTCCCACGCCAGAATTGTTGTGGCCCACCATTGTAGACGATTCTCAGTATACACCAGAGTGCTTTTTCTGAACCGTGGTTTATTGACGGTAGGTTGTGTTCTATCAGTTCCGCGTATCGTCGATCGTGCTGCATCTTATGAAATCTTCTATATAATAACAATGATTCCCGCAGCGTCTTTTTACATGTGCCCATAGTTTCTTCCTATCTGAGTCTACAATCTAGCAGGGTACTTTTTCAGAATCGACTTGACACGAGTGTAAACTCTCCGCGTCAACTCCACAGTTTGATGTATCAGAATCCACGACGATATCCAGTGACTGATTGCACTGACTGAGAAAGAGATCAGATGTAACAATAGACTTTATTTGCTCAAGGGCTTTCTAACATTGACGCGACGTGTTACACTTGACACTTTTTATCAGGAAGACACGAAGTTAGTATTGCGAGAATTCATTGTTGTAACTGAGCCACTACCAGGACACCTATTACGGTATTGGTAATAATAGGTGTATTACTGTTGGTACATGTGTGTGGAATACGCGCGAGTAAGGAAGATACTCGGAGCGCTTCTGATGTATAATTTGAATAACGACTGATCATCCGGGGAAACGAGTATGGAATGCTAGCTTTTTTTCGAGTTTGACAACTTGGAATATTTCCGGGGCCGGGACGCCGTCTATGTTCGTCACTTATGAGTTCCGAAAATTTAACCGACGACGGAAAGCAATGGCATTTCTTTTTTCTGAGCCACAATCTGTCTGTCTGTATCTAGACGTGTCCTATCGTCTCCTGTTGTTGTATAACATGCAGTTTCGTTCGCGAGTAGTACAGTACGTGTATTCAGGGACTAATGGGTAGGTCTCAACGCCAGGAAGATGAAGGACCGGTAACGACTATCGGACCAGTGTGTACGCGCTTTGAAGAACGTGCCATCAAAATGAATAACAGTACTGTTACCCAATGTGTTTGGGTACACGTTAGCTATGTGAACGTGCGTACGCTTTTATTGTTCTACGTTTTCACATAATCTGTGCAGGATTTCACGCAGTAAACAACTTTATAGATCAAGCGTCTTTTGTTTTGCATAATCCGAGTATGTAGTAACTCCGTCAATTCTCGTTAGCATAGTATCCATCAGTTATCGTGTTATAAAGAAAACAGATATACTTCCAAATTACTGGTGATTGTTCAAATATATTCCTTGATTGGATGCTTGTGATTGGACTCTTTTGTTCTTCCATACATTATGAGGAGTCCACTTATTAGGAGTATTTCGCCTCTTTGAACTAGACTAAAGTCCAACTAACTTCCCTTAGCTGTTGCCTTTCTATTTCTGATAAGCTAAAGGAATTAATTCATATACGCTCCCGCAACCCAGTGTTCCAATAGATAAGTGTATGAACTATGTATGGCCTGTCCACAGATTCCCCCGGCGTGCATGGTGCTTACGCGACCCAACAAAATCGAATCAGCTCCCTATTGCTTCACCGGCACCAACCATCAAAATTTTGAGTTTGTCCTGCTTCTTGCGCACGTATTCCTGTTACATTTCTATTTCAGTGGGACGATTAATATTAACTTCCCATTCTGGCTCAGCTGAGCACTTCGATAAAAAAAAATTTCCCGAATCGGATTGGGGGTAGCTTGATTGGTAAACTCTTCTCTGCCTCTCTCTCTCCAACCATCGACCCGATATTTGCAATTCATGGAATAATCTGATGCGGTCTGTTACTTTTTAATAATGTTGATTCTCGCCCATCCCTTTTTAAACTCTGAACAGCCGTCAGTGCTCACATTGTTTCTTCATGCAACTTTTTGTAGACCTGTCTGCGCATTTGCTGATATTGTTTTTTAATTTTTTGTTACGAACAACCAGTTGAGCGTAACCCTTTTTCTAATTATGTGCATTCCACTGTACGCTGACGTGTCGGAAACTCATTTATGTCGTTTCTCAGACTTATATTGATTTCGTGTCGTATCCTGGCCCCCCTGCCATTGATACACACAAAATGTAGTTTTTGGTTCCCAGCAAGTTGTGAAAACGGTCATTTTGAACCCCCCGTGGATGTGTTCAATGGTTTAAATGATCACCTACCAGCTTCAAATTCAGTTAGCTTGTATTTATGTTGGATTGCATTCACATTAATGTTATTCACTTGTTGGATGTCCCGTAACCATGTCTCGGCACGTTTTACTTAATTGAAATTTCGATCACGGTAAGCCATCGACTTGACAACTCCAGCGTTCATCTCGATCCCATGCTAGCGAATTTGTTCCACAGTGTACTGTGTGCTTCACATGCTTGTCTCTAGTCCCCTGTTTGACCATCTGTTTCGCACAACTGTTAATGGACCTTTTCACGTGCCTCGTCACATGTGCCGCATTGGTCGTGTGCATGTGTGTGACTGATCGACAAGCGTACCTCGCTACGGTTTTACCACAGTTGTCATCTATTCACCACACATGTCATTGGCCATTTTGTTTGAAAAGACTACCGTACGCCTGTGTAAATGGATCCCGACGATGCTTCGTGTGTTTATGCTGGACATAATCGATGCAGGTTCCACCTCGCTATGGTCTATCTCTATGTCCGTGCAAAGCAGTGTGCTGCAATTCGTACTAAACATTTTCATACGATGGGCCTCTACGACGAATCTAGGGAATGTGACTTGGGACAATCGATCTATGTTGAAGTTTTATACAATGAATGGGCATTCGTGCCCATTGCTTCAGTGGTGCAGCTATTTATTCCCTGTTTTCTTCTGCTCTCAGCTATCATGGAAAAAATTCAACCGAGTAATCGATATTCTTGATTGTTCTACGATTGCAGTCATCGAGTTTCCACGGTTGCTTTTATTTCGTTTAGAAGGATTGTGAGTTCCGTTTCTTCACTGTACTGGCGGAAGCATGCTATTTACCCGGTATGTTTTTTCAGCCTTCGCGACACGTATACGTTGTTTCTTCTTGAACGGACGGGACTAATTTATTGGAAAACGTTCATACTATTATACCAAGTCATCAACCGTGGCTTCAAGCTAACTGGACGCATCATAGTTTGTTGGCTCCAGAGAATCAAGTTATTCTTAACATCATTCACGCTGATCCTCTGTACGAATGTGGTTGTTCTTCGTTGGCGAAATACTGGGTTTCAGATCAGCCGGTATCATTTCTTTTTCACTCCTGGCAAAGAACCATCTAACATGTTATACTGTTTACCCAGATTTCTTATAAAATGAATACGGCTTCCTTGCCAGAGAGGGATGGTGTGTTAATTTTTCATCGTCTTACGTTCCGTCGGAAATGGACCGTGCGGCAATAAAACAAGCTTTCGATAGCTGGCGGCGGCGTCATCGACGGCAGTCAATTGTTAAGCTCGTGTTTAGAGCTAATAAGAAAACGTTTGAGACCTAATTTACAGTACCTCTGTTTCCAAATTCACCAGCCAACAACAAGATGCCTATACCCTGCACATACATAGCGGAGTTGCAACTAACAGTTAGACGCTATTCTCTTGTTGACTTCCTTGTAGTATTCATTGTCCCTCGTCATTGACTGCAGACAGTAATTCAACTATTCAAATGACAACGCTCACGCCACCGAACCCGATTTGTCGTTAGAGGTTGAAGTCTCGAACTAGTGCCAAAATGGGTCAAAAGGCCTTTAGCCGGGAGACGAAAACGATCTAAAAAGACGGTTTGCTGCTGCTTTCATTCCTGTTTGATTACCTTGTGTCTTACGTTAATGAGCGTGGGTACGTGATTAATGGGACCGTGTGTGACAAACGATGATTTAACATTCTTACTTTGTGTTTTAGTCAGCTGAATTTATGCATTTTCACGATCTGGGTGGATGAGTTTTTTTCTCTTGACGAAAACCCTCCTCCTCAACTTCCAATTGCTTTAGATGGTAAAAGATCCCCAGGGCAGTCAGAAAAGCCATTCGTGGATTTAGTGTTTATAAGCGATATGTGGACGATATCATATGTATAGTTGGCGAAAGTGCTAACCCAACGAATATCTTAGCCATTTTCAACTCGGCCCACACGAACACGACATTTATACTGGAAGCTGAACCTAACGACCAACTAGCCTTTCTGGACGTACTCATCCGGCGACGTGCTTATGAGTCGGTTCAACGTAAAATCTATAGGAAAGAAACCTGGAATGGGCAGTATATCCATTTCAGCAGCTTTGTCCCTCTAAGGCATAAACTGCTTGACTAATAGAGCCATGAGAGTATGTACACAGGATACAGTCTCCGGTGAACTATCGTTTCTACGCGCACTGTTCTTACAAAATGGTTATCCAGAGCGTTTTGTAAACAAGACTATGTAACGTCGTGAGAAACAGGATACGATGAACCTAGCAGAAAAGAAAGCAGTATTTATCTCATTACCATTCAAAGAGATACGCCTGCGGAAACAATCACTAGGAGACTTGACACTTTCATCAGTAGAACATTCTATGCTGCGAAATTACGCGTCTGCTTCAACTATACTCCAGCTTTGTGTTTACGGTTAAGGAATAAAGTGCCCCTTTCTGTGACTTCTTTTGCGTATACTCATTCACTTGTTCCTGTGGAACTAGTTACGTGGGTCGCATGACCAGGCACTTATTTGAACGTATTCGTGAGCATCATCCAGTCTGGATAAGCAGCGGAGTCACGAAAACAATTATCAGCGCATACTGTCAACCTGGATTCCTCTTTTCGTCCGATTTACGGAGTCAACGCCAGTTATTCAAAAGCTGTCAGATACTGGATTTTAGCCACAACTGAAGCGATTGGAATTTGATTGAAAAATCCACCCTTGTGCTCACACAAGCGCTTTGTTTAGGCGTTGAAGTCGCTATGGCCAACCACCCACAACACGACCGATCAAATCGCCATGGTTCCAGTTGCGTCGTAATAGTGACGTACTCGTATCAAAACGTTGTTTCCGTGTGTGACGATGTCGTGTCTGACCTCACTCAAACTTGCTACTGTTGTTATTAGTTTCGCCCTGACAGCTCTGTTTCATATAACTTGTTATGTAATTAGCCTGATGATGAATAACCGAAAACGAGCTTATTCGCAACACTATTGTTTCCGAATTGTTTATTTGCCGACACTACCGGCCATTTACGGCTGGTTGCAAATTTGAGTGATCAAAATTCGATTCATTTGACAGGTTTGACTTGCACGTTTTGCGGCCGGAAAACAAAGCCGTCTTAACTGTTCTTTTGATAATTGTTACTTGTTTTTAAGTGAAGCAACAATTTGACGCTATATTTGCTATGAGTTGAGAAAGGTTGTTCTACTCTTTTAAGTACTAAATACAATTTCGCCGCATACTATTATGAATGCAGCTTCCAAAATGTATGTACTGTTCAACCTCTCATAGCGCATTATCTGATTCATGGTTAGCGCTATTGTCGCAATGCTGAAGCATCATTTTTCACTTTGAAAATGTGAAGTGCCTCTCAAGAGACTGCATAGAGCGGGAAACACTATCCAACAATTGATGCATCTTATAGAACTTGTTAAACAACCGCATCTTCTCGGTCACATTCTCGCTGAATGAGGTGTGAGTGACTGGTTCCTGTGAATACTTTAGACAGTCGTCCATCATTTCATTTATGACAACAGTGAACAAGTTTGACACTTGATACATTATGCTAAACGGTTATACTCGTTGTCAATTCTTCAGAAACTGTTTTCAAAGGTTGTGAACGTTCGTATTGTTTCATGTTGGCTGTGCTGCTTGTCTGTTGTGTTTACATGCTTCCTTTTAAATGTTCGGCAACCACCATCGAGACCTATGATCTCTCTCCGTACAGTTGGCGGCATGAAACGTTCATCTTTGTTGTCACGCTCACAACAAATTTGCAGACAGAGTTCCTTCTGGTACTTGTCATCATCTGTGTTCACACCTTTCCTATCGTATATCAATTTCATCTACTGAATGTGTATTTCTTGCCGTATGTCAACCTACAATTAATGCGTTGCTCAATCGGTGTCCTACTCTTTTTTGACATGACAAAACTACAGTACTCACTGAGACATTCCATCATCTAAGTAGTTGATTATTTTTGTTTTCGATTAATGAAACCTCGGACAGAGATCCGTGTTTTTTTACAAATTATTTAACAGTTGCTGCAACCCTGTCTTTACTATTTTAATGATGTTCATTTAGTAAAAATCTGTAAAACTGTTCACAAACGAGTCATAGACGGAACCTGCACACTACGCCTCATGATGGTTGTTCCTATTCACTGATTGCATCACTTCCACTGTAGGCAAGCTAAATTGGTCATTCGTTTACCTTTACCATTGCAACGAACTCTGGTCAAACTGTTGCTTTTGCTTGGTATGTTTTTCTCTTTGTGTGTACGGTTTCATTTCTTTGGTTTCTTAATGAACAATTCGTTTTACTGCTTAAACACTGTTAAATGCCATTTTCGCGTGTGTAGAAATGAATTGAAATGTCACACCGACTACACCGTGCATACTTATGTTCTCGACTTCTCTCGTCGTGTTAATGCGTGACCTAATGAAAACGATGCTCAACACCACTCAAAATTTTTGGTCAGAGCAAAAGAGTCCGTTTGCCTGATGTTACCTGTTTGCAAGCTGTTTCTCTACACGGTTGCTAACACCCGGTCAATTCGAACGAGAGAACTGTGCCACTTTTCTGTTTTGTATTGTGTGACAATGGTGTCAGATGGCCGAATTATATCCTGGCTGTCTCCATTTTCAACTCTGGGTTCATTCTTCGTAGACTGTTTAACCGTTTCAATCAAAATTTTTATTCACGGAAATTCACTGTGACGGTCAGGTGTTTATGCAGAACAAATGTATGAATACCCGATGTCGTGGTTTTCTCCACCAGCACACGATGTACTTGCCGCTCGAGTTCTTGAAATCTGTAATTTTTGTGATTTCTGGCCTATAACCGTTGAACCGCCCTGTTTACTCATCGAACCTCCTGTTCTTAAATCGCAGAGGAAAATAACCTTGACGGTCACACCTCTGTAGGTCTGGCCACTTTATAAGCAATATGGTTCCTATAGACTGTCAGAATGCGGTACTGACAGTATTGTACGAGTTAAACGGCAAGGAAAGAGGCACCGCACGTACATCTGACTGACATCCTTAGGCTGTGTATAAAAAGTGCATCCTTATAATATTGATATCATTTGCCTCCATGGTTATTGTCCCAACCGAAGGTCCCCAGCGATGTCTCTTTTAGATTTAGCGCAGGTACTAATCGAGTAGCCGTCAAACTGATCTGTTGCACCGCTGTCACAATTTGGCTCGTTGTCGTACACACTTCCTTCATTTCCGCCACATAACTTACATTTTCCATATAACGATTCTCATCAATAGCGTGGTTACCTTCTGGGTCCTCGTCCAAGTTTTTGACTTCCTTCTGATTTGGATGTGAACGTATTGCTTTTGTTAGGGGTACATTCCGGTGGATTATTGTCCACACTCGTAACTGTGCACTAGCTAAACATTCCTTGTTCCATACCGTACGCTTCTCTATTCCCTATAGTAATCTTACCATATACCCTAACCTCCTTCGTACTGAGCATTGGTCGCTTTCGGGTAATAACAAGCAGTTGTGCTTTAGGTAAAATAGAAAGTCTGTCTATGTAGCCCCTAATCTATCATTATCCTCTACAAGTTGGCATGAAATGTCACAAGCTCTATTCCGATTTGCCAAGTGGTAAACAAAGGATGTAGACGGACATGTTAGTACAACTGTTCGTCGAATCCATTGTTAGGTTTGACAACCGAACGTCGAATTTCTCACCTGTTTGATTATTGTTTACTTCATGGATTAAATGGTTCATTAGTGGATGGAGTTTTCATTGCAACGATATTTTTATCATGAACTCTCCGTTCGCCGCTGTTTCTGCCAATTCGGTTTTCCCCCAACTCCAAACACAGGAACGCGTGTTGCACTGATTTTTTTCGAGGGGTGGAGGTTGAGTCTATCTAGCGTCATCTTGCATATTGAAACGTATTGTTGTTAGTCCCTCTATCCTCTGTTATTTCTGTTTCAGTATGCTTACGGGCCAGATTCTTTGTCCACAGAGTGTACTGGGAATAACAGTTCAAAGGGCGCTGGCAAAAAACGCAATGTGTTTGCCAACCTGTTCGGTCGAAACAAATCGAAGCAGCGTGGGAAACCGCCGCATCTACTGAGTCCCCAACAATCTCAACAGAATATGACACAGCGCCCTAATCCCATCAGTGGCGCTACTTCTGATCAAGACGAGGAAAACCCGGCAGCCAGTCGTGGAAATACTCCTAGTCCGGCCGATCTAGCCACGGTTGCGAACTGTTCTGCTCCTGCTATCTCCGTACCTGACACAGGAATAGATCAATAAACCATACTATTCCGTAACTTGACTCGATACACCTCTGTGATCTATTCCGGCTGCTACTCGACCGTTCTTTTTCCTTCACAGCCTTTCGTCGGTGGATCAACGCGTTTTCCTACCCTTTCTGATTCCGTAGGTGAACCATACCACGATCGACCTAATGTTCTTTCTCTCATATCCAACCAGAATTGTTCCTTTTGAACACAGTCACTTTTTGCCATCCAACCGGGCACTCGCAATGCCCCCGAAGTGTGCAATTTTGACTTTTACCCTGTTCTCTTTGTGTTCAGGCCCTAGTCATCTGTACATATGTGATATCTTTTTTGCGCCAAATTTTCAATTTCTGTCTATTCTTGTTCTGCAAACCCTGGGTTGTTTCTAATTTTGATTTTCGTCCCTTTCTTAGACCCTGTTGATTGGATAATTGATTTTTTGCATGTTTACCTATCTTAGGTTAATCATTTATTTCTCTGTAGCTCCTTTTGGTTGCCAGATAGTCATTGTTTTCTAAACCTCCATTCGCTGACAACCATTTCACGTGCTCGCCCATTCCATTAGACCTTATCATTTGTGATCCGCGCGATTGTTTTTTGTCATGGATTCCTCGCCGTTTACATAAACTGTCAACCTTCTTTTACCCTAACCCAGAGTTCATCACGGTCCCCACCGAAAACTGCTGATTAACTATTGTGCGCATGCTGGCGGGGATGTTCTGTCCAACATTGTCCTTTCCACCATCTTTCCTATTCAACTCCTCAAGGCTGTGTGCCTGCTCAAGGTGGCTTTCAAGATTCAGCACATCATTTTTGCGTGGTTCATTCATGTCTACCCACTTACGTGCGTGCGTGCCTATCTATATGTATTATCTAAGTGTGTTACAGCAGTTTTCTCTATCGTAGTTTAAGGTTTATTCTCTAAACGTAAAATCGGTCTTCATGGTTTATGGAATGATGTTAGTGCTGATAATCATGAGACGCGGAATCTTTTCGGATGGTGCAGTAATATTACCACTATTTGTATATGTACTTGCTAGTTCGTTTCAACACACATGGACACAACTATCCATATCGCATTTGATTTGTGTACAATCGCACCGAGTTCCGTTTCGCTCTCACATTGACGTTGTGACAGTATCTCCATCTCACGCTCCCACTTGTTTTCGAGATATATTATATCCCATTCATGCAACAAAACCGTCAGTCCCTAACCAGAATCAATGTTTTCTTTTTGTACTTAATTTCGCTGCTACGACGGATGCGCATCATCTGGGTATTATCCTTAGTATGAAAGCTTGGGGGGGTTCTATCTCGATGCGAGCTACACGTGTTTGAGTTTCCGAGACCTATTAACCCTGGATGCTGGATTACACAATTTATTCGCTGAACCATTTGCCTTCTAACAACCACCTCAGTGATTTCAGTTTTCATGGATGGGCGACGAGGTAATTTAGAAGTAGTGACCAATAGGATTAAGTATCTCGGGGCTCACCATGGTCGTCTGTGTTAGTAGTAGGTAAAATACAAGCGGCAGCATGCACATTCCATTCCGCGGCATGACTGTTCCCTTGATCGACATCAGCTGATAGACAAGTTGCTTATATTGATGCGAAAATCTTGTCCCTTGATACACTTGGTCATTATAGCGTCTGGAAAACGGGTTGGTTTTTTCGTAGAGCTTTTCTACCCGTGCTGTTAGCCCTTTGTCGATGCTTAATAGTTACTCGTCTTGTGAGGGCGCCCAGATAACTTCAAGATCAAACACCGCTATATTTCCTCTTCATCGGATGTGGTGACCACCAACGAATCTCGCTTGGTCTGTCGGACGGTGAGTTATTCGAATGTGGCTTGCATTATACGCTGTGCAGTACCCCTCGGTTTGCAAAATCTATTATGCTTAAGCATGTTTCGTCCGTGTGATTGACTAGACAATTTGGACCTGCCATCTTCGTTCGATGATCAGTTTGCAACTGTGAGGGAATCGCGAGGCCTGGTGGACACAGCGCTCTGTCAAAGCGAAACATGCTGCTGCTGCCGGGAACCCTCGTAAACCTTTCCATCTCGTCCGTCAACTGATAACAGGAAGCCAGATATAAGCGAGGTATCATGTGAAGCCAGTGGTGAACCTGCAGCGACACGTTGAGCTGAACACTTTCAACAACAATTCAACTGCGTCATTGACTAAGACTTCGGGCTTAGCCTGTGCTCGTAGTTGGTCTGTATGTTTCTCTGTCCTGGAGAGCAAGTCTTTCTCGGGATCAAGTTTCTGAGACGTCACAAGGCACTCGGCCCAGACGAACTTTCTCCTGTCCTTTCTGTAGAAGGGGTCTAGCCATGGTTAGAGAGCTGACGGCTTTGCTGTAAAAATTCTGGGTCAGTGAAGTAGTTCCAAATGACTGGATTTTGGCTAACCTCATCCCATCGTCAAAAAGAGACCATCGGCTTCGTATGCAACTCACGGAGGGATTTGCCCGATTCCTAGTGCGTCAAAATTGTTCGCAGCCATTGTACTTCGCAGACTAAGCGAAACGCGCGAACAGCATATCCCTGAGGAGCAAGCTGGGTTTCACCCTGGCCGTTGCTGCACTAGTCTTATGTTCACACTTCGCCAGACGCTTGAATTCCGTCCTTCATACAGAAGGCCAACAGTTGTCCTAATCATTACTAAGGGCCTTCATGTCACTTGGCAGAGGTGCATTCTGGGATTGTCTCTCGAGAGAGGGTGTGTCTGTGAAGTACGTGAACACCCTGAAAGCAATTTACTGTCAGATTTCTAGCCGGGTTAGGGCTTACGACA
>LUCH01005755.1:0-27941 GCA_013368495.1 Paragonimus heterotremus | reverse complement strand
GCCAGAACGACTATATCAGAGCCACGTGTCGACCGAAGGAGAGCAGCAAGATCCGAGTAAAACGCGTCTTTGACATCTACGTCACTACAGTCAGTAGGAGCGTAAGCAGACACAATGAAAAAATCTCTGGAAATCTTGCGTCTAGAGTTGGTCTTAACGGAACCTGCCAAGCGGACAGCACAGTCTTCTGTTAACACGAATCCAATCTATCAGTGAGGCTGCGGCTGTCGAGCTAAGGACTGTACCTATTCCAGCCTGACCTGTGACAGCGGCTGTGAAGTCACCCGAAGTGTATAACCAATATCGGGTGGACAATGCGGGTGCTGTTAGTTCGATACGTTGACTACTGTCCTGGGTTATAGTTTCTGAGATACAGCAGACATCGACATGCAATGAGTCTAACGTTCGTGCAAGAGCGGCCTGTTGGCTTATTTGTTTTAGCGTACGAACGTTGAAAGCATTTATATTTATTCGCATTATAGGTCTTAGTAAGGGACGATGGAGGCCTGAAGCTGAATGGCAAGAGACGGAACTTACCGGCTCAATGTTACTACGGTTAGCTACATCTGTTGTGGGACCTGTGGAGTAACTGTCAGAAATTAAGGTCGGGAGGGGCCTGAGAACTAAATTTGATAGGACAGTGGGAGAAGAGTCAGCAGTAGCATGTTTTCGACTATCCACCCTGCTGTATGCAACAGATAGGACGACCCGGTTTATACTGCGGGGCGGTCGATGCAGTATGGAATTACTGTGTTATGATTATTCACAGTTGTGTGGGCTGAGATATCGCCAGGGCGCCCAGACCTAGACAGGAGAACGATTAGGGTTCTCAATCAAAGCCTTTGGTTCAAAAGCCTATACCGCAAGGCAGCGGGTGAATGGCAGTGTACCAGAACTGGTACGTTTTCTGGAAAAAAAGATGCCAATCTTCTTTTAACTCCCAACCTGGAGGACCAGGAGACTGGTTTATCAGACCTCTACCCATTGGCCTGCCTGGCATGAATGACTCTATCGGTGTGGTGACCACACCGTCCAGTTTAGCCCAATGGGTCATCGAGATGCGCAGACCGTCACACCACACCATGTTCAGATACTCAGACAGGTGGTTATAGGAGAGACCCTTCACTCCAACCACCATACCCTTGGCTGCTCTGTGTAATCTTACACGTTGAAACCCCTCTGGGTACAGAGGAACGCTGCCGCGTAGCCATACTTCAGTCTCGGACGAACGTGAGACGAGAATAGTAACCAAAAGACCCCCTGGGCACCTTAATAAAGGATCGTCGGAGTGTTCCAAACATTATCTTAGCTTTAACGCAGGTCTGCGTAGCGTGAGCTTGTGTTTCGAGGGTTCCATACACCAACACCCCGAGGTCTTGTTCGTCATTTCATTGTGTTAACAAGAACCCACCGACATGATATACCCTAAATTCTCTAACATCTCCCAGATGCATAATGGAAAATTTTCGTGGATTAAAAAGCGAGCTCCATTTAACTGTCCATCTTGTCGTATTCACGCCCTGCTCTAGTGTTTCGTTATCCTCGTCTGTAAAGATGGTCTCCCACACATCCAGTCATCAGCGAAGACAAGGACAGGCGACTGCAGCCCATCCAGTAGATCGTTGGTGAAAATCAAAAACAACATGGATCCGAGCACTGGTCCTTGTGAAACACTATTAGGGGCAGGAAGCCAGTCCGATAAGTGTTGGTTGACCATGACTGTTGGCAAGCTGACAGCAAACGCTATTAACTTGAGCAAATGGATAGGTGTGATCCTGTCAAACGTTTAGCTGAAATAAAGAAACATCACGTCCGTAGTCTTCTCTTCAGCTCTCGCTTCCACCTACCACTCTCTGGCAAACAAGAGGTTTGTCAAGCGGGAATGCCCTTGGAGATTGGCACGACTTCACACTTCGTACTTACTAATACAGATAACCCGGGGGCTAGATAAAGGGTGTACGGTACAGTATATTTAAGGGTTCTGATTCCTAAAACATGCTTAGCTCTCTAACTCCACAGTTCTCATAAATGAACATGTATGGTCCTCATTCTCAAACATTCGCCTGGCTATCTTTTTCACCGTTTATCCGTTTGTCATCTTGTTATTTAATGCAAACATGGACCGTCCAAGCAAGTACAACAACTCTGATTGTGGTGTTGTAAACGCGCGTCTTAAATTTACATGGGATACAGTTTGACGCTAAAGACGCCTCTAACTGGGGATACTACCCTTAATCTTAGAAATATAAGTTCCAGTTTCATTTTTGACATTCCCGTCGTTTAAATTTCAACTTTCTCAGCATGCAAGTCTACCCATAGTTTTCCAAACGTCACGGTGTAGCCTAAGACTAACGATAAGAATACCTATATGTGTATATTTTGGATGAGATTGTTGTGAACCCTCCTAAACAATACGCTGGTTCGATCTTGATATCGGAGTGCGCTTGTCAGAATTCAGTTTCTCTTCCCGGTAATAATTAACACGAAAATCTCGGTCCCGAAAAATACCACAATTGTCCCGTGATTTCGCTCCCAAGGCAAGCCAAAAGACGTGTACAAAAACAGGCTTTCTTCCGCCCCAAAACGTGTGCGACGAAGGTGTCAAAGACAAAGTACTTGTATGGTGCACAGTGACCATAAGAACATTCCCGAATCGTATAAAGAGGAGATTTACCGGAAAAAAATAGTTAGGGTCACTAATGTGCACAGCGGAATAAAAAGTCGAACAGGTAAAAACCAGCCAAGGTCACCTCTCAGTCGCTGTGAACAGGTCCGCTGATTAGGACTAAGTCCGTCGTTTTTTTTTCTCAAGGACGAAGGTGGTTTTTGGATGGAAAGAAATGGACGCCCTACCAGAGACCCAGTTATGAAAAGTCAGGACTTTAGCCGACTTTTCACAATCAGGTTTCATCTTAGATCATAAATCTTATTAGTACTACTATATATATATATCCGTAAGAAATATTGTGCTCTAAAACTACGAGGCATATCACAAAAGGTCGGGGGGGGAGGGAGGAATATCTAACAAAAACCTGCTGAGTAATAATTATTGAATAACAGCGTTTCGTTGACTTTCCTGACGAGTGTAACACCATTATTTGGATTCTACGCGTTGTAGACAACTGTTTTACTATTTCCACCACGACGGATTTAAGGAGGAATGGTGAAAGTGAGAAACCCTGAAGTATAATAGGTCTGATAGCTCATTGTACGCCTTGATTTTATGTGGTCTACTAGAGTCGAATAGTAACAGTATGGTTACCCACGGCATCGACGTACATCTCCTTCTAGCTGGCTCCAAAGACACTTGTTGACCCACAGGTTCAAATGCACCCTTGTGATCGAAATATATATATAGTTCGCCAGCCGCGGTATAGTGTTCGTTGTTCGAAAATAAAACTTAGTCTTGTGCCCGCATGCCTTTTTCTGTGATTGGGTGAACTGTGTTGATTAATAACAATGTAACACGCACGGTTTTTTCCACGCCTCCCTACGAAGTCAACCCCTTCTCGAAGGACACACTGTTTCTCTCATCGTCCCCGTGAACGCTGAGTATCCTGCAGATTCAATTCTGTTAATGTAGTATATGTAACTTTCAGTGGGTTACATTATTTGATCTTATACTGTCATCTTGAGGAAGGCCACCCGAGGTGGTTGAAACGTAGAGTATTACAACTTGCTCATAGCGTTGTGTTATTCTCAATCCATTTATCAATTACACTGTCATCGTTCATTTATGTACTCGACTGTTTCGTTTAACCGTTTTATTCATCATTAGGACTTTTGCAGGTAGGTTATTCCTGATCTCCACCACAGCAGTATGAGACATTGATTCAGAGTTTAACAAAGCGTCGTTGCATTATCTGCCAGGACGCTTCGTGGTTCAACCTGAGCTGAAGATTTTGTGGATGCCGAGGGGTTGTTTGATTCGGTGACTTGCAGTTTGATTGGCTGGTTTATATGCGAAGTAAAGTCAACTAGGGGAGCACGACATTACCACTCATAGAAAGCTGTATTTCGGTTTACTGGTTTACTTACAAGATGAAGGCGCCTTGGTATTGATTACTTGGTACATTGTTGTTGGTGGTGATGATGGCAGGGTTCGTACATAGTTTTTGAAGTCTGGGGAAGTGTAAGTTCACAGTGTATATCCGAAGAACGTACAAACGTTAAACAATGCCTTCCGGTTTCAGGGTTTGCTGCATAAAGCCCGATTCAGCGATGATCATCACCTCGAAAACTCAATGTGAACTACGCATACTCCTTGAAACCGTACTTTGTCGATCGCCACCATAGTGCCATGACAACATTGGGATAGACACACTCAAAGGCGCGCGCCGCACCTCATGGAATTCTTTCTCGGTGCTAAGTTGGTCAACTTGGGGTGTGCGGACGATATTGTTCTGTTTGACGTCTTTGTCAAAGGCATACTGGCCACGCTTAATTAGGCGAATGACCGAATTAGCCTGTGTTAAATCCACATTGAACTCCAGAGTTGAAAAACTATTTTACGACTGAGCATCATTACTTTTTTATTGCGGGCAGTCCGCTTGAAACTGTGGGCTTTTTCCTCTGTTTTATTGATACCATCTCATCAGCTTGTACCGTTTCTTAGCTGATACCGACGAAAATGTGCAAATGCATGCTTTGTTTTTATCCATCTTCAGTTCAGACAGTTTATCGCTAAAATGTCGGGCTGTATCTTACTACTCATTTTTCTCAGTGATTTGAAAGTAACATTTTCGGGACAAATATATGAATAAGCATACTTTGTTTGGCCATCGTTATCTCTACCAATCAACCCACACAAAGTGAGACAATCGCGTTCGTCGGCGCGTGTTTTCAAATGGTTCACATGCACGGTCAGTCAGGTAACGGAAGCACACAGTTTTCGATCATGTTTTTCATCTTCCTGCTAAGAGTTCATTTCATCAGATATTATTCATAAAGATAAACATGTAGATAAAATCGCATCAGAGTAATTACGAACTGTGGAACTTTCGATTCTTCCTTTGGTTATGCGTCGCTTGCTGAACTAGGGCTTTCGTGATCTTACGGATCGTTACCTAAGAACACTAATTGACATGACTGTACCGTGGTCAGTGACAAGCCTGTATCCATAACTTTATTAATTCTTCTATTTAACTGCTGTTTCTCCCAGTTCCATGTTTTTTTTTTGATAAAGCATTTCTTATCATTATCAAAGCGGATGGCGGCTCAAGCCACGGCACTCTTGTTTAGTCATGTTCATGATGGTTATGAATGAATGTGTTTTTTTTAAAGGTCTCGTGACTTTTGAACAGCGGCGAATATTGTTGCCGCCCACACGAAAAACGAGGCTTTAAGAGCGGAATCTTATTGGACTCTTCCTGCTTTTGAAAAGCATTTTGATAATATTAGCAGTCTTCAGAAAAGCTTTTTGTGCGTTTTGTTACGCGGTTAATTTTGTGTCGATTGTGATGCATGTTATTTAACAACCTTCATGCTCGCTTCACACGTTCTAGGCCTTTTGACGTTACAAGTGGATATGTAAGTGAATACGTATTTTTGTTCGATCGTCAGTGACCTCATGAACAACTTGATGTGTGTGCGATTCTGCATGATCATGAGATGTCAACGCGCTTTTGCACACCGGGGTTTACCGGCATTCCCATACGTTACACTCTGTGCTGCAAACGTGATGACTGCTACAATCATTTTTGGGAAGCAGAATTGATGTCGTACCTGATTATGTACAGTTCTATTGCAAACGATTAAGAGCCGTTTATGCGGAGATACCACCACCAAACCACTGTTGCTTTTCATGACATTTAACGTTCGGAATATCGTCTTGTAACTTCTGAAGAGGGTTGTCAAAGAACATTTTACTGATGTACGGTCAGTTTGAGTTAAAAACCATGTAATACAAGTCTCTTGTGTGAATCTTCAAAAATGAATGTGATTTCCTTGAAAGTGAGAGACTTTTGACAGTGATAGCTATTATATGAGGGATTTCACTACTAACATTGTCAACAGGCTTCTGGAACGATCTATTTTGAGATACTCATTTCTTCGCACTTTTTGTTGACTCAATTTTACATTAACCCGCAATGACAATGCGTGTGAAATGGACAATCTGGGGACTGCCTCAACCACACAGCTGCCGTCAAGCGTATGAATTTCTCAGACTGTAAAACCATCTTCAGTCAGTATAAAGATTTTTTAGTTCTGGCAGCCGTACCTCGAAAATTTCAATGCCCGCGAGCGCACCGATACCCTATTATTTCCAGTACCCCCAGTTCGATAAAAATGGAAAGTTCTTCAACTTATTATGAGGAAAGTGTTGATGTTATCACGTAAGCAAGTCTCAGCAATGAGACATCTCCCTTAAACATAAACTGGTTTCTGTTAACATGAAGTAAAAAGCTATCACTGCTTGCACAGTACTCACTAACGACTGTTCTATGGTTGAGTGTGCAGACAGAGTTAGGATGATTGAGTGCAAAATCGGTATACGACAAGCATCTTATGGATGAAAAGGGGAAAGTGACCGAAGAAGATGGATGAAAGATATATCTACTGCTTAAGCGTGCCAGATTCAGGATGAATAGTCTCAACTAATCATATAAAAGATCTCTTAAGATAACAGCCACTCCTTCAGTTTTTCACTGGATACGTGATGTGTGAGCAGAAACGCAAGTGACACAGCGTAAGATACTTGTGATGACGCATGGGTGTTTCTTAGCTCTAATCTCAGACAAGTTAATCCGGCAACGAATGCCGCCAATCATAATTGAGTCGTGTACGCATAAAAATAACGATTCTACTGTTGGCACTGTACTGATATGCAAAATTTCAATATCGGGCTTTGAGTTGGTACGTATCGATTGGTATTTTGATAATCGTACGGATCTTAAAAAAGCATATACATTGTTTGCTCAGATCCTATAAGAATTACATATATTTTCCAACTTTAAGCTTTACACATGGACTCGAACTGCCTTTGCTTCTGGCAGGTAAGTACGCAAACATGGAATTTTTGCGAGTGTGCAGCCTTGTGCCATTCAAGGTCGTCTGTGAGCTGGATACTATCAGGCTGCCAAACCTAAGCAGGTGCACTGGTCGCAACTGGCCTCTAACTCGATAGATCACGAAGTGACGACTTATTCGCCCGACAGGAATATACGAAAAACTCAGTAGACAGCAGAAACTCCTAAAGCAAAATTAACGTTCTCAAGAGTACAGAACCGCCGTTGACTGTGATACTGCCATATCTAAAACGTAGATAGTCACGCACTTGTCAACATGGGGAAGGGCGATACGTTCTAACATTGCTCGGTCAGTTGCCTGAGACCTTCATAATCTATGGTCACCCTATCACCTGGTTGCCTTACGGTTTCTTCCAGCCAGCCGCATTAAACAGTATGCGGTACTGCTGACACTGCCTCGGTATAGAGTGTACACTACCCAATCTGCATAGACTTTCTATTTACTCGGTTGTCGATCGCGGTTTTAAGGATTTCGAAAATACAGCATGAGCTGCGTTACTCACTTACTCAGTCCACCTGATACGGGCTAACTGGAAAAACACTGTGGCATACAGAGAGTGTTCACGTTTCTCTGATCTACAGAGTTATATGAAACACCCAACGTAAGGCAGCCCATCGGACGATTTGGCGACACCACAATCGACGATTTTCGACTACATCACGTGCTTTCGTTAGCCTGGTGGGCATCTCGTCAGCAGTATTACCATCTGGTGGGATGACACCATACAGGCAGGTGAAACGGTCGGCAGTCTCAAGTGGCCTTCTTTCGGTGATAAAGAATGGTTCGGACATAATATAGTCTTGTTACAGTTACGTGGCTGTGAAACTCTCATTTTAGTAAACCGTTTTTGTCCGTTGGAACCTCCGAATTTTTACGCATAGAATCTAAAGGTTTAATCGCTGTAGAATAGGTTCGTCTCCCAGACCAGGATCTTCGTGCTTTACAGAATCGGTGACTGGAGAACGTATTAGAGATTATGGCCAATCGGGCTTAGTTTAGTGAATGTTATCGTTTTTTGACCTAGTTGCCCTTGAATTAAGTGCAATTATTGTTGCGGGATAGTGAAAGCTGTAAAGAAGCTACCTTGCTGATGACATCCAACCTTCACAACCCGGTTGCAGGATATGGGTACTTCAATGCTAAATGGTTAAGTTTGTACGCAGCTTTCTTTTTATGATTAGCTTTCCTTCGTTTTGTTTCCGAGTTCAGGTTCGTTTTCTTCTTCATGGTTATTTGGCATTTAAGTATCAGCATGCACTACTGATAAATTGATGCATATGATGATGACTTTGTCTGATGCTGGAATTGTCAGTTCTGTCAATCTCGGCCATGTTCTCTTCAGTTTCTGCCGACTATGTCTCACACATTTGGCTGAATTTTCCGGTGTCAGTGCGATTACTTACCCATAGGGCTAAAATGGCCATCCTTAAAATGCCATACTTTTAGAGAGAAACCTGGTAGCATGTAGTTTCGGATAAAAACTTTTGGTCGAGACAGATGTTCCCGATAACTCTGTTGCGCACTCCCACTACTGTGATAACGTCAACGAAATCAGCCGTGACATTCAATAACTGCCGAAGACCCATAGGAGTCGTATACCTAACTTCAGTGTTAGTCACACAACTCGCAAAGAAAGGGTTATCACATATGCAGTTATAGATGCATGGAACGCTGGCAGTTCAATTAGCCATCAGCACAACTGATCGCATGAGATTTAACCATTTATGTTCCCTCAGTAGTAACCGTTAACTTATCCTCCGAAGCAGCAGTCCACAAGTTACTTCACCTCCGGACTTCTTACGGCTTCTTTCCAGGATGGTGTTATTGTGCTTGATTGGTGAAATATGGTCTCAAGATTTTATTCTCAGGGTCTGGTGCTCAGCTACTGTTATCAGTGTTCAAAAAGGATTCCTGTGTTACTTGTTTACAGTCGTTGGGGAGTTGGCATGATTTTCATCGGTTTAGAGATTTTGGCCACTTTGGTCTTTCCTCGACATTCTCTGTCTCAAGAGAATCAAATAAGAGGGCAGAGATCCGGTTTCCTCTTCGCAATTGACTGCGTCTTATTCAAACAGTTACATTTCGACACCACTATCGAAAGCAAGTGTTGGTTGTTTTATCCGGTATTCCTAGAGTTCTAGAGTGTCCTACTGGAATGGTTTTCTGAAGAGGGATATACCCGACAATTAGGCTCATTTCGATTCTATGCAAACATGCTGTGAAACAGGTAGGAATTTAAGGAACTGTGTTAGACACGTTTTCAATCACCACTGACGTTCAACTTAATATTCCTCCATTACCCTTCCTCGTCAACTTTCTTGTGGATAGCATCCCAAAAAAGTATTGTGAAGTGACTATTCCGGTAGTTTCCAGTTGAACATCACCCACAATTGATCGCACTTGTCGCATTCGCATAGACTTTCCAGTTGGCGATTTTCGAAAAGAAGCACTAGGCTTGAGTTTCACTCTTGTAGTGCATATCCGGGATTAGAACTCCGGCCACGCTTTCTTGAAGCAACCGTGTTTACAACTGCGCCATTGACCTCACATTAGGCACGGCCGAATTACCATACGTGGACGCTCAACCACTTTCGCTTATGAGTAATGATCAGGTTGCCCGATCGTCTCGATAGGGGACAGTTATTGTCGGTTAATTCCAATCGATAATCCCGGCTGTGGCAAGGATATGCACTACTGATGAGCTCTAACAAGAGCGAAGTTCGAGTCTAGTAATTCTTTTCGAAAATCGCCGACTGGGAAGTCTATGGGAATGCGACAGCTGCGATCAATTGTGGGTGAAGTTCAATTTGAGATTAACCAACCCCCGAATATTAATTAGTATTCCGGTTGTGCCAAACCTTCCCTTTGTGAAACCATTGTTAACTGGACTTTACTAATGGAATCATTTCAATCGTTGACAACTCATAAGCAATTTCAGGACACTTCAAACAAGTTGCCAGCACCGCTCGTCAGTATGGGATGTGCTTTGATTTCCAAAACTTCAAGGTACCAGTTCAGAATTAGAAAGTGTCCGTGTCTATGATCACTCTAGTTGGCGATAAGTTAAACGCGGTTAGTAGATTTGTGTACTCGGATGTTTGTATGGGGCCCGATGAAAGTTTGAGTTGAGCGATCAGTAGTTGTACTGAAAATCCTGGAAGGGCGTTTATCAACTCTTCACCTTAAGTGTCGAGAGGACGTGAGCCTTTATACAAAGATGCAAAGTGCTCTATATGCGTACTTTCTTTGTTATATGGTTACTAAATCGGCTTACTAAAACGCAAGGTGTTTGTCGACTATCCACCTTTGACGGACGTAGCTTGCGCACGATTGCTTGCCATGTAAGTCTTGTGAATGCCGGATACTGGATCCTCAGGGATAGCAATGTGAACATTTCAACACCCAGTCTGATCTCTCGTCATCGACTTATTTGGTACGGATCTGCTACCCACCGATTCGTTCATGGAGCTTTACTGATAAAACACAGGGTCTGTTGGGAACAGCAGTTTGGCGGCCAGATTATGACCTAGAACCGGGACACAAAGCAATGGGCATTGAGTCTCGCCTTTGTCGATTCAACACCTCTTCCCAGTTGAGATCCAAACAATCTACGCTGTGAGACACCGTCAGATTAAGGTCGAAACCAATGACTACTGTTTTGGGGAACTTTTCCTATCCCCAGTATAATCCCGTCTCTTCTCTCCATGTGATGTAACACCATACCCATTACATTATCGGGTTTTATGATATATTTATGTTCTCGTATCTGTTATAGCAATGATGCCAGCACGTTGTAGTTGGTTGCACAATATCAACACATACTGGAAATGCTTAAGTGGATTGAACCATTTTATCTTCCTGTGTTGAATATTAACTAGACGCCGTTTAATTTGGTTGTATTTTAGTTTTCGAAACTTCTGGGGTAATATTCCTTGATCGCGTTGTCATGTGAAAAACCCAGCCGTACTGAATCATACTTAGGATAGGTTTCCGGTGTCTTACTTCAAGTGATTGATAATGACTTTCCTATCTGATCGAATGACGACCTCAACACAAGATCAACCTCGACCACTTAATGCAACAGTTTAAGTCAGACAGCCGTGACTATCACCTGCTGACCGTTGAGATAAATCCTCAGGTGGCTAGTGAATTACTTGGCTATAGTTTATAGTAATCCCCAATGTTAGTGTTGATGACTTTGTCTGCTGAGTTCTGATCATGGATTGAACGCGGTTCTGGTTGCTAGGTGGCTTAGATGTGATGATCAAGTGAGGAGAAACCTCTCTTCCTGCACAATTGTTCACCTGACATTGGGTCGACATCATTCCAAGTTTTAGCACTTAATTTTCTGACTTGCAGTAACCCAAAGATAATTCCTCCCAACCGTTACTCGCACTGTCGCTTGTTATCGTAACCATTACAATTCAGGTTTGGTCAGTCGGACGGTATTTTTTTCCACGTACAACCCTGTGTCACCTGACAGTGAACATCGTGAAGTGTAAATGCCCTGAGATACTTTCTGGTTTTAAGGAAGTTTTATGTCACTTGTATCTTGGTTGTCTTCTCTCTAGATGTGGGTATCTTAAGTTTTGAGCCGAAGCATAGATGTTTTTAGTAACATGTCCCATCCCTTTCTTTTACTTCCTTTCCAAGGTCTACTCTGTTCCTCATGGCAGTTAAGCGTCGACATGTACAACGAATATAGCACTGTGGTGTTGATGGTGAAAATCAACGTTTACCCAGTTGTGGCTAATTTACCATTTATGTCGAGTACGATCGTTGCCTTTACATAATAGACTAGTAATCCCTTGTATATCTCGTTATTCGATATATTGAATATAAGCGCCATCTTAAGCAACACCAGTTGACTGAACCAGACATTCCTTTTTTATCTCTCAGTGCTATGGTTTCTACGATGAATGCATTAACAAATATGGTAATGCCAATCCGTGGCACCATTGTTGCAAAGTGTTCGATCTGTTTACTATCGCTGCACTGGTGGAGGAGTCTGTGTTGTGTGTACATGGCGGACTTTCACCCGAAATCAAAACACTGGATCAGCTACGTGTCATTGAACGGGATATGGAAGTTCCTCACTCAGGCCCATTGTGTGATATTCTCTGGTCCGACCCGGATGATGTTGACCAATGGACGTTTAGCCCACGAGGCGCAGGCTATTTATTTGGGCCTAAGGTAAGTAATGCCGCAACAGAATAGGCAGTTCACTAACTACTTTTGCCATTGAGAACCGCAATTCTGTATCCGTAAGACAAGTGATACACGGATCTTCTCTCGACCATACTCCTATAATTTGATAATTGTCGCTATTGACTACCGACAACATGTTCACAAGTATCCAACTGATAGTCATGACTCGTTTGTTCTAATGTAACCGGTCACGTTGGCTTCCCTTATTGATTTTTACATGCTGATCGATTACGTATAGCATCCTTAATTGAACTTGGACCTGGATAGAAGATTACTTTATATATCTCTGTTTTAGCTGGCGGCCACCTGATACGTACCACATTCTTTGGCGTAAGCATTGGAAGGTCTCATTTGTTGTGAATAACTATCGCACGAATAATGGGGATGTTTTTATTTAATAGTTTTCATGTTTGAAATTTTTTCTGTGTAGTTCTCGAACGTTACGCCATTGTGCACAGGTTAGGATACTGTCAATATACTCAAATCTAGCTGGGGATAGGATTGGAGGTTTGGAGTCCTAGTCTTTGACTCCACTTGTTAAACGACAAAACAGGGGCTGGATGTGATCGAATTCCGAACGGAAATATCTCCGTTATTCTGATCATTAACTTACATCAGAAGGAGACTGGTATGTCAGACCTTCTTAATGTCAATAGTTATCTGTGTGTTATCTCACCATTATCTGGTACTGATGAGTAGTTCATCGCATACTTGTTAGATGCACCCTCGTCATCAGGCTATCCTAAGGGCGCCGATTCGAACATTCCTTTGAATTCCAGACAAATGACAACTGTTACTCAGCTGTATCATTGGGGGTGCTCTAGGATACTTCAGTGTTCAGTAGTAGGGTTAGTAGATTTTAGGGTGAACTGTTTAGGAAATCCTCCCTGGGCAGTCAATCCCTTGGATCATTTGATGGATTCCATATGATGCAACTGAGGTGGGATCTAAGTTTGAGACATTTGAAGCTGTTTCCACTGTGGACGGACTATTCTTAGTTCATGATCTAGGCTTTTCTTCTGCATCGTCGCTCTTTTCAATGATAGATGCGGGATCAGTTATCTTTCAGAATCCTTGATCTTAGCACTGCCGTTTAATCAGCGCTTCCGGATCTCGCCTCATCTAACAGTTCACTCCAATAATAAGTTTCAGAAGTTCATCTCTCCTATCGGTTCGTAACCTTCTTTTCACGATATTTGTTACACGAAAATTGCGCTTTTGTAAACCGTGTTCCCAGCGTGCCAATTTTTTTTTGTGTCGTTCGATATCTTGGCCGACTCTAGCTGCTTGTGGTCATTCTCTATGTGAAAACACTGACGCAAAAAGTTTAAATCTGATATCCAGCGCCGAACCTAACCCTGCACTCTCCTTTCCAGTTATCGAATATTTCTTTTCCCAGAACCAAGACTCTGCTCGTATACTCGATAGTTCTGTCGTTTTGCTTGATGATCGTCTCAACATCTCAGTCACTGACGTCTGTAGATGTCTTGTACAGCTCACCGGCCTTGGACAATTTTAACACCACTTATTCTTTTTGATTAACCCGGGTTAAAAGCATGTTTTGCTTACCCATCCATTAGAAGCCCCTGTTTCGTCACATTATGACGTACAACAAAGATATAATTGCTCTGAAATGCCTAACGAATCGACGTTACTATTTGTAACCCGAATATCTCCTATGCGTCCGCTTAGAGTCTGACGCTGAGTCACCCTGGTTCGTAATAATTTTCTCAAACGATAGTTTGCCTTCCTGGGAGTACCGCTGGTGTCTTTGCGAGTTGGAACTTAGATGCATGTATGCACAACCCTATCTCGAGATTTCGTTTCAGCGTGGTCTCGTGCTGCAACGCATGCCTCAACTCAGATTAACTATTGCTCATAAGTTGTGTCCATTTGCAACCACACAGTGCAATCTTTTCACTTGTTTCATCGCCAAACGCCGGCTTGTAAACGGTGCTTCTGATAGACGGAATAGCATATGTTTAACTCATTATTGTTCGGTTCTTACTATGAATACCGTTTTCTGCCAGCCTTCTGGTTTGGTTGCCGCTTGTCATTTACTTTGGCACAATTCAATCACTGACTATCATAGCTGGCCAAAACCGTCCGAGCTCAACGGCACTGGAATATGTCTGTTCAGACGTTGGTATTCCACGCAGAACCAAAACGTTCCATCAATTTTGCTTGCCAACATAGCTGGTGAGTAGTAAAAACCGTTCGTCTCCTAAAGCACATCTTCCTTCGACACCACACGTACTTGTCTTCTCACCCTCACTTCGACGTGGACTGGTTCCTTAACAAGTGGTAATCATTGGCGATTCTAATATCCACTTCGGCGAATACATTTTTAAGTTCGAAGTCTGGTTTGTGTTCTATCTCGGAGAACCTACGATTCTATCGTCAATAGTCACTTAAGCTTACCCTCAGCTAATTGTCCATCCAATGGATCTGGTGACACCAAAGTTGAATCCCGTGTTTGAGTTAGAATGAGAATTGCACTGAGTTCCAGGGCGGAGTGATGTTTGTTCGACTGGATCCCAGATAACAGTGGATCCTGCATTGTCAGACAGAATTCATCGGTTAAAGTGTGGTTACTTATATCTGAAAAGTTTTGTGTTTCTTCTTTTGGCGTAAGTTCCGGTGTTTAGTTGTCCAGGTGCCACGGGGAATGCGTTGTACGACGCTTTCATCGACTTTCTGAGACGGACCAAACCCTTACACCGTAATATATATAAACCGAAACAGAAAGTATACAAGCAGCGACAACCGGACGTCTTTTCTTTGCCACGCATGGCACAGTTTAGCAAAGGCAACTCGTGCTTTTGCTATCTTCGCTGATATCTCATCAGTAGTATTGCAAGCTGACGAGACAGTACTACTCAGGTATGTGCATATCCACAGTCTCAAGTGAGAGTGCCCAAGTACTGAAGAAGCACTTTGCACTTTGACCATACGAAGCGCATTCCATACAAACCAGCCAGACCACTCACGTTGTTCAGCATGGTGTGTATGTCTTCGGTAGAGGGGCTAAGTAAGACACTACCATCCACATACTTTGTGTCGGTCAACCTAGCGCCAAGAAGAAGCTCAACACTGAATTCCTTGAACGCACCTTCCAGAATGTCGTCCGTGACAAAGTTGCACAGGAAGCAGGAGATCGGATACTCCTGACGAACACGTAGAAGTGACGAAAATCGGAGACGGTTGTTCACCAACTTTCACCCCGCACGCGGAGTGGGCGTACCGCTGATTGGCCTACAGGAAATCAGATAAATGAAGAACAGACAAGATTCCAGTCTGGCCGTGGGTGCGTTGGTCACACAACGCATCTTGGAGTATCGACACTGATAGGCAGCCGACAGTCGGGGTTATTTTAGACCTGAAAGCTGCTTCCGATTTGATTGCTCTCAACGTTCTCTGGAACTGCCTTCTTCGCAGGAGGGTTCCATGAAAATACATGAATCTGTTGCGATCACTATGCCCAGGCTGCAAGCCGAACGAGAGTTTATATCAAACTGCCTCGGGCGTTCATCATTTTTGGTGGGGTTCGTCAAAGATGTCCAATCTCCCCCCCCCTTCCTGTACGGACGACATTCTGGAAGGTGCGTTCAAAGAATTCAGTGTTGAGCTTCTTCTTGGTGCTAGTTTGACCGAGTATGCGGATGGTAGTGTCTTACTTAGCCCCTCTACCGAAGACATACACACCATGCTGAACATGGTGAGTGATCGAGCCGGTTTGTATGGAATGCGCTTCGTATGATCAAAGTGCAAAGTGCTTCTTCAGTACTTGGGCACTCTCACTTGAGACTGTGGATATGCACATACTTGAGTAGTACTGTCTCGTCAGCTTGTAATACTACTGATGAGATATCAGCGAGGATTGCGAAAGCATGAGTTGCCTTTGCCAAATTGCGTCATGCTTGGCAAAGAAAAGACGGTCGATTGTCGCTGTTTTGATGGTCGCCATCATATTCAGGGCCAGGTGATGTCGGGCTTATCGACGTAATAGAAATCCATTTCTGTCGCAATTGCACAGCTTTTTTGTAACACACTTCACTGCAAGCTTTCATAGCTACTGCGATTTATTTCCAGTGTTCGCTGGGTTCTCCCAGCTGAGTCGAACTGGGTAATTTGTCCACCAATACTTCTCGGTAAGGGTTCTTTACAGTCTGATCTCCTAACAAGTACTGAGAACAAATCACCGTGTGATGTTGACATAATTGGATTTTCGTCATGTCGATAAGCCTTTTAAATGAACGTCTTTCTCTTCCATCTGAATATATTGCGTCCAAGTTACTCACTGGCGTTATGTTACGTCAGTTCACTAAGCCCAGACATGTGAAGAACAGGCAACATTCCTATCTGGTCAAAGGTGAACTGGCAACAGGTTCGTCCTGCGACCGGTCTCGGGTCATCAGCATTCCTATAGGCAGTCGATAATCGTGGTTCTTTTTATGCCTAAAGACTTTTTTGATTCGGATACTTGTAACGTTCTTCTGGGCTCGTTGATTCCTACGCTACTGCCCACTCCACTCTGGCAGTACCCCTCGGTGGTGCTTCCAACACTGCCTTCACCCCACCGTTCATAAGCGTCCTGAGGGCAGCCAGCTTCTTAAGATCACTCTTGATCTCAATCGCTTCAGGGGCGTCCTCGAAATTCGATGGAAACTCCTGAACGACTGGGACCGAAGCACCTCTGTGCTTAGGTTTATCACGGTGCTGATTGCGGTATCCAAACGGTTGCTGGAATTAGGGATTAATCTACTGTAGACAAGAACAGATATTACACAAATGTACATAACCATGAGCTCGAGCACTCCTTTTCACAAAATGTTTATCGCAGTTATTGTCCGATTAAACAGTAGCATATCTAGCCGTTGTTCCGGTTCCGGTCATCTGCCTAAAGTTTCCCACGTGCAACACGGGTGATCACTGTCTTCACTGTGTGCCTCCATATCGTACACTGCTCACCCACTTCAGGAACAGGTTGTTGTACTGGGTGTTCATGTTTCCTGCTAGGTTAACTGTTAGAAGTTTATTGACTTTAGAAAAGCATCTAAGTCCTAGTGAAAAGTGTCTCTAGGATATATTGGCATTGCGGTCGGTAGTGCATAGGGAGGCACGGTGAAAATAATTCAGATTTGGTTTCTGTAGCTGGTTCTACCAGAGCTTGCCAAATGGACTGCATACTGCCAGCGGTCGACGTATACGTCAGTGTCTGCTTTATTGTGGACTGTATTTAATACATTTTATTTGATTGCAGTGGTCGTGTGAAGTGTACGGCTAGTACTTATTAGCCAATTTGGATTGCCGTCACTTCAGTTTGTTGGCCGGTGCACTATGCTGTGGTCTCTGAAGTACATCAGACATCGGCTTTCGGTGAATCGACATCCGAACAAGAGCGATCTGCCAAATGATTTGTTCTTGACTGCATACGTTAACTTCGTCCGTATTAATTCGCACCCAGGAATCAATGTCGTACGGTAGACAAGAGAACTTGAGTCGTAGGTGACTGGACTTACCGGGTTGGTGTTAACATTAGCTGTCTTCTCTTGGATTTAAGCAGATTGACTAAAAACAGAGTTTAGGAAGGATCTAGAAGCCAGTTTGAAAAGAATAGTCGTGGAAGGACCAACAGTAACATATTTTCTCTTATCCATCTTAACAAGAGCAGTAGATATGACGACCGAGTCTGTATTGCACAACGATCGATGCATATGAGATTTGCACTGTTCTCATGCCGTAGATTAGTGTCTGGCCGGTTCGGCGCCAAGAACAACGTATGCCATATCTTTCTGTCAACCTTCACCATTTTTGTTCGAACTAGCGAGGAACTGTCTGCAACACGCACGCTGGTGTTGGCATCCTACTTGATGGAAAGCTAACTCCCGTGGCAACAATAAGTTGTTGCAATTTGACGAGTTTTAAGCAACTCTGGTAGCATTAGATACTATCTCATTTTTTTTTTGCATACACTTTGCAGCCTCGAAGTGCAAAATACGTTTACAAGATTGCAATAGTTACATTAATGTAATGTCAAATACTGACATTATGGGAGTTTTTGACCTGCTCACATACTTAGAAGTCTACGTCGGCAACGACACCTGTATTACTAGTGAAATGTATTCCTGTATCTCTAAGTCTAGGACATGTTTCACTAATTTAGTTCGTTTCTGACGACAGAAATTGAGGGTGTCGTGTACAGGATGATGGCTCGGTATAGAGAAATGAAGACATTTTTGTCATAGTATCTCTGGTTGGTTTCCCTGACCAGAGCCGCTGTTGCTCGCAGTGTCAATGGTTGGAGATGTTAAAAAAAGATGATGGTTAGATTAGGTTCTATCTCCTAAACGTTAGTGAACTGAGGATAATTAATTAAGCAGAAGGAGGTGCATTCTCTTTGCTCTGACTCTCAACACGGCAGCTTATTTGCAGAGTGCAGACACTTTAAGGTTATTTGTTTAGGTTTGGTCAAGACATTTTATGTAGTAAATCCTTTCTCTTAATTCTCCATCAATGGATTCTTCTTCCCATAATTTTGAATCATTTGAATATCGTTGTCGAAGGTCGACGTGTTGCTGTCCCAGGCAATGTTAATGGTGAGTTGTCCATCAGTGTACGCTACCCATCAGATCGAGGCTCAATCTCTTTGGACTGTTGATAATGACAGCTGGAATCAACAGTATGTTCGCAAAACTGAGTTTTGGCATCTTATCTTACTTGTACTGTTAACTGTATTCACTGGTTTGATCTATTCGCGTTCCATCTTTCACGGTTGTCGTCCTACAGCAACGAATAGGTTGCCTTATAATAGGTGCTTCACTGTTGGACCATGCGTCATGTTAGCAATATTCGAGTCAGCCAGCCCTATGTTCACACGTTTATTTACTACTCCGGAGGCCTTTCTGTGAGATAGTGTTGTTGACCGGAAAAATATTTTTCGGCCGTTTTTCTGCCATGTCTTGCAATTTCATCTGTCACAGGTCACGGAGAAATTTGTCGAACTCAATGGCCTCAAAGTAATCTGTCGAGCCCATCAGCTTGTTCATGAAGGCTACAAAATCATGTTTGAAGGCCGTCTAATCACCGTCTGGTCAGCACCAAATTACTGTTACCGTTGTGGTAACACTGCAGCAATTCTAGATTTTCGGGGACCAGAACAATATGAGGCCTTACTGTTTGACGCTGTCCCTGATGAAGAACGGCAGAAGCCACCTGCACGGATCACTCCTTATTTTCTCTGATGAATTATTCCGAATCAGTCCTGAATTGCCGGACTTCATCGACATTTCCAGCGTGTGCGATCAACTTTTCCAGTCTCGTGGTTGTTCCGAATTTCCATCTATTTTGTGACGCTTCGTACATTGGTCTTTTTTTTTAAACCCCTCATAGTTCTGGTGTTTGTCTACTTCCAAGCGTTATTCGTGACTTTAGGATCTTTTGTGTACAATATTCTCATCTCCCTATCATATGTATGTATTTAATGTTTGCATTGACGTATAAGATTGGTTCGTTTGTTAGTTCATAATTTGTGCCTGGTCGCATTGATGAACGTTTTCCTATACTTTTGTATCGGCACCCCCCGCCGTGAGTTCTGTTCTTCTCAATTGATCATTCAAACCGGTGCTTCAGCTACTTGACTTCGTGCACAAAATAACATGGTTTCAACACCCCGTCATTTTTCTGTTGGGCAGGAGATAGGTTGCCTCATATGAATCCGCTTGTTTCGGCGTTTGTGTTCACGAATTAAAGCTTGATCTTTGGACAGAATGTTTATCTATTCTTTTTCTCTACTGATTTTCCCGGTCTTTCACCTCCAAACTGCTTATCGCCGTCAAACGCATTGGGTGACTGGAAGCCGATCTGAACAATCACCATGCTGCGAGACAGATTTTGACTGGAATAAGGCTCTTGTCACTATTTATCAAAAAATCTGGGAGTGCACTCCGTTGCAAAGGTTTTACGAGGGAAAGCATCACGCCTCGTTAAGTCCCCCAAACTGAATTTGAGGACCAACACCTCAGGTCTTTGAGTAAGCTGTTCAACTTGACGTGTTTCTTCAATCTGACTAACCTTCGTTCGCATCGTGCACCAAGCTACTCCATCGACTTAGTTACAACGTGGTGTGAAAATTGGTGTGAAAAATTAGTCTCACTCCTTTGGTTTAGTGAGTTGTTTCGTGTTGACCACTTGGTGCACATGAGACTCTTTTCGAGTGTATTAATAGGTCACACATCACATGTGGACCTCAATTTGACTGGAGCATTTCTCACACTCTGTGCTTCGTGGCCGACCACGCTCAACCATACATCCTCTAGTTCATAGGCTGAATAGATATAATGCTAATAGATTGCGAGCATGTAGAGTGGGCTCAGTGCCTATTTGGTGAGTACAATACTAATACCACTACTGGTTAACGCAGCAGGTAATGTGATTGAGTCAATACATCAGCGTAACTCTACGAATCGAAGAGCTGGTTGGTGTGCTCCTTTTAAAGAAACTTGGTCGACGCAAATATTCGTTTGTGGTGCACATTACTTAAACCGGAAAAGGTTCCGTTTTGTCTTTTTCATGTTGCCCTGCAAATGTTGATTGACCAATCAACCTGTGATTTATCTGCTGCGGTGGCCATGGTGGTAAGCTCGAATTGCGTGATTGTGATGCGCACGTCTACCCGGTTGACACTGAGCTCCCATACCTTACCAATTGTCTCAGTTCTACGACATCTGGAATAGCTGAAAGCGGTTACACCACGGCGTTTACTGTCCGTTGAACTACTAGCTCATGTAAGGTGAATATTTTCGCATCTCCCAACTTTGGCTTGCAGTTTTCAGATTGACTCTAAAGCGTTGGATGAATTCTTGTCAGACTGATCAAGTGCTTGTTAATAGACCTACTCGCTGATTTCCTTGTGACGTTTCGATGCTGATACAAATGGTTCGTTGTAACGAAGGATGATCCTCGAATGAAGGTTAAATGTGTTAACAAGTCAAATCAATTATACGCTTTGTGTAACCCGAGAGGTGCATTCTAGGCACATCGACCACAACGAATAAAACAATAAATGGCAGGTACTCGAAAGCATTAGTGTGCTGACGAGGACGTTTGATTGTCTGATTATGAACTGCATATGACTGTATTTTTTCTTGAAAGTGCTCATCCTGCTTTTACAGAAGAAACTCTACTAAATTTCGTTTGGGCAATTTACTCGACCACTAGACAGCAGCTGACGAGCCGTTTTTCGATCCTTTGCTCATGATAAAGGGATGTCTCGTCTAACAGTGCGATTTTAAATCCTGAGCTACATTGCAATGTAGTTCAATTTGTCAGCTGGACCTGTTGCTCAATTATCTGTATTTGGGTGTATCTATATGGATTAGTTGCCACATTTTTGTTGTGTATTCACAGACCAGTGAATACGAATTTGAAACGAAGTGGTGTGAAACGCAGCACTCACGTGTTATCCCCTAATTGGTGTGATTTATTATCGTAGCTTACTAAACTTACATTCGAATATGAACCCTCGACTTCGTTGTCTCCTGTTGCTTCAGTGTCATGTATTTTACAGTAGACGGGGAAACTGTCACAAAAAAGACAACAAAAGTAATCGCGCGAAGATTCTTGACTTTGAGCCATTCCAACATAGAGAAAACCAGCTTATTGGTATGGAGCATTTAGCACTGATCCACTTATTCCTATTATCGTCGTCTGACACTTTCCATTTTTAGCTTTCACTGGAGATGAATATACATTCGTAGTGAAAAACACCTTGGTGGCTTAACGCAGTGAGCGAGTGCTGTGTAGTTCAGTGTTCTCCACCAAGTGCCTCGCTTGAATTATGCCTTACGAGTTTAATTGTTACTTCAAACGCGAGCGATACTGTGGAAACGCCAGTGTTTCAACCGGTGGGTCATCTCACAATTGTTAAGTTTGTGCGACAGCATTTTGCACTGTGGAACTGTTGAATGTAGACCGAAAGTAGCAGCATTTGAATAAGCCCAATTCTGATCTGGTGCTCACTCACAGACAAATGGCCTATTTGCTGATTGACCGTTTGGGACTGCTGCAGCATCCGAAAGACCAGTTGCTCACATCACGCTATAAGGGCGAGATAATCAGTTTGGGCTTTCATATAACTCACAGCGATTCAGCTATCTTTCAGTACTAAGACCTTTGCTCTGCTGATGTTTTGTTCAAATTGTGCTACACTGTGTGGCTAAATTTGATGGAATTCGAGACTGCTTGTTCGCGCACTGAATTTCGGAGACTGTGCATGGTAAAGCAACAAAGTAGTCGGAACGGATCTACTTTTATCTGTGTCAATACTGTTGAATCGTGTTATTCGTAGGGTATGCAAGAACATATGTCATTCACATTTTGATTGTTATGTCAGTTTTCTCGGCTCATCGTCCGTGTAACACGAAACAGACTTAGCAGATTCTGTTCCCTTATCATTATCAGTTTCGGTCCAATGACTGACTGACCAAGCGCCACGTGTAGTTTGACCTTGACATCAGCTTACAAGAGCTAAGAAACTTTCTTATAAACGGTAGGTTGTGTGACATTCTGATGACTTCGGGTGTACATAAGCGACCCACGAAAAAAGTCTGCATTGGAATTCCACCATTAAGACAAAAATCTGTCTCATCTGGTGTGTGATCAACAGAATTACGTATTCATATTTAACATTATAGTTAAAAAACGGTTATCCGGAACAGTTTGTCCGCTTAATTACACACTGTGAACGAAACATCTGTCTCTATTGTATCGCCTTTTAAGGTTGACACTGGCTAAAACTATTAACAATAGACTTATCGTTGCATGTGGCAAAACCTTTTCGCAAACCGAACTACGCGTCCAGCTTAATTCGTACTAATTTTGCGCTCCTAGTTGTAAGACACATTATCTGCTCGTGTTGCATCTTACTGTGTGTACCGATCCCTTTGTTCTTGTGGGAGAATCTGTGTAGGCCGCATGTAAGAGCAATTATTTGATCGGATTCGGGTGCATCATCCCGGTAAGGCGAACTCGTGGTTTGGTATAGTCCTGCACACTGAGTGGAGTCCAGTTATTCAATCAACTTCTCATCTCTAAACCTTGTAGTGTATAGTCATGTCAAAGATGGTTGGTTGACTATCACAGAAGCTATAACCATTCACCTACACTCCTCTACTATGTATCAACAAAATACTTCAAAGTGGTCACAAACTTAACTGGTCAATTTGATTGCACCAGCTGTTTTGCAAAAGACCAACCCACCCAGAATCCTTTTACGAATCGCAAATGGATACATCCTATAATTCTCTGATGAATTATTCAGACGCACCTGACAGTCTTTATGTGTTCATGAATAGTCTGTATTGACACTCCAGTTTCCACAATACATGGGCAAACTGCGGCAATCATTGATTGATGCTGAGCATCTGTGGCGGTCAGAAGATTTTCTTCCTCACATTGCTAATTTCATTTTCAAAAGTTTACCCGTGCATGTATTCAGAGAGTATGGAGTCTGAACACGGAATTCCTCGTACAGATTCAATCTCTTGCTTATTCTGTCCAAATGCACAAATAGTGAACGTTAAAATTGGAATCGGTTAGAAGGTTGCCCATATTTTAACGCAACTGGTCTAAACTTCGTGTTCAATAAGTTTCGTATCATGCATTTATTTAGAAAAAAATCAATCTACTACGATTGCATAGAAAAATGTGTGATTGAATTCACAATAAACCGGATTGATTATGTTGCCTTGCTTAATACTGTCGACTATGACTTTCCGCTGTTAACGTACTTTGTGAATGGATGATCCACGTCTCAAAGTGAATCCTTTTCCAGACACCGGTAGATTGGAATGTTCAGTCCGCCTGGACGATTGAGCAAGCCGTAAGACTGAAACATATATCTGTTGCCCAGTTTAGTACGGCAAATTTCGGTTACCAGGATCTTGCCAGTGTCCTCCATGCCTATCATGTGCTCAACAATATCGACAGTTTCACCGCAAGCATCGTAGGACAAGCGGTGTTTTCCGCCAAAGCCGCATAGCACCGGTCCAATATGGTAGCCTATAGAAAGTTGGAAACCTGGCTGACCGCTCAGATAGGTGTCGTTGAATTCTTTTAGTAGATGCAAACCCATAAAACAAAATTCTATCAAAGCAACAAAGTGCGATTCGGACTGTGGGCTGCCCAGTAGGCCAGATGCAAATAATTGACTAGTTCCGCGTACTCCTAAACTGTAAATGTCTTCGAATGGCTCTTTTGATAATAGCTCTTCAAACGTTATAAATAATTTCCCCAGAACTCTCACACTCTCCACAATGTTATCTTCCACAGTTCTTGTGTAAAAGTTAGACACATTGAAAAAAATCAATCCTACGTTTGTATCTTCCATCCAGAACTCGGAAACTGGAACACAATCATTCCTGTCGCCTAAACGTTTTACCAATTCCTGATATATCGGCAATGGCACTGTATGATGCACAAAATACTTCGTGACTTCCATTACCTCATTAGTCACACCGAGCTGTTTGGTCGCCTCTTGACGCATGTAAAATAATAGTCGATAATTGCGCTCCTGTTCCCTCACCGTGTTCCAGATTATCACGAGTATCATCCCCATCTGCAACACACGGACTGCCAATGTGGTCGTCCGAATCAAAGATGTATTATAGAATGCTTGATCTATACGCCAGGAACTACGTGCATTCAGACCGATTAGTACGCTCATAGTGAGAAACGTGGCGAGCATACGTATGCGGTAACTTGAACCACTAGGTAACATATGTACTACACAGGTGAGAACATCCATATTGGACAACAAATTACGCGCACGTTCGGAGTCCAGATGATTTGGAATGAACAGAAATATGTAGAGGGTTGTACGGACAGTGGATAGGAAAGTGAGAACAAACACTACAATTTCACAACCATAGCGTTTGGTGCACAATGCGCGAAATAGTTGAACGATTCGCAGATTCCTCTGACTTGGGTAGTCTAGAGGTGTGACCGCAATCCACAAAACCATGACAATTATACCCAAATGCGTAGCCGATTCAGTCCAGTAAAAAGTATCCATCCAATGGGTTTCTGATAGTTCATTGTAGAGTATTCGACAGCAGATGGCAGTCGTAATGAGATTGTGTATAGATACTATGATGACGTCCGCGCAAAATGCTATATGCTCAGAGTCCAGTACGTAAGTGGATTTGTAATCTATCGATTGATTCCCGTACTGTGGTTCGTCATCTGATTCTAAAAACTTCATTGTCCAGTAGTTGATTGGAGGTGATTTATAATCAGTGTGAAATTGTTTCGGTGCCCGTTCTATATTACTAACGAAATACTGAATTGAAAGTCTTAAATGTTCCTGTTGTTGAAGTTGGTTTTGATTGAGTTTGTTGCTTGTCAATTCAGTGTCTCCACATAGGTTCGGATTAAGTATTCGGTGTCGTTCATTTTGTGGATGGCAGCTAGCAATTGTTACCTGTTCCTGTGCTGCTTCGAACAACATAGCTGCTAGCGTATTCAAAAAAGCGGTTGAATCATCTGCCAGTTGAACCATTTTTGGTTGCATCTCAAACCATGCCAGCACATTTTCTGAACGCGGGTCCACAACGTACGTTGATCTCATCACCGCCCCTCGTTGGTCATGCCGTCTGGTCACAATGGTCTTGCCTTGTGCGAACCGAAAGTGTTCCAAACTGAAGGAGTATGCACTGTCAGATACGCAAACTCTACCATCGTAACCGAGTTTAAGCAAGTTCTCCGTAAACTCCACGTCCGTGGAATAGATTTCAAATTGTGGCTTCTGAATTCCCATTATAGCATAAGCCACCGTACCATAATGTACGGCAACACGGAGGCGTAAATGTGCTTTCAGATGAACGCTCAGCCGTTTGATCGCGTGGCATGCGAACAAGCCGAAATCGATGCAGCTGCGCACGTGATCCATTTCGTTTTCGTGATAACCGACAGATACGGCCAGATATTGATTGTTCAGTGCATGTACCTTTTCACACCCCATCTGTAAGCAATACTTGTCCATAGTCAAGATGATATTGTGTATTATTTTCCCACTTTCTGGCATTGTTTTTTCCTTCAATACTTTGTCCAAACCAACCACCTGAGCATAAAATATACCCATTTGGCTACATCTCTTTGTTTCATTTTTGTCTGTAGTACTTAAATGAGTGGCGATATAGTTAACTTCGGGATTCAAACTCTTTGGCACAAGACTTTGTTTCATTCTCTTCTGATTCTTCAACTGGTATTCACACCATAAATGACAATGAGTACGATGAGCCAAATAGAAGAAAGCTAACCGTTGTCGAATTGTTCTCCAGAAATATGTTGAAGTTCCATTGATCAACACTGTGATCCATATGAGTAATATGGTTATTGCTTTATGCAAAGTTAAGCTGGATTCCGATTCCAATGTTAGAGTGGTTTCTGCTTCTTCAGTATAGGTTGATAACCACTCATAAAGTAAGTATATCGAGACGTACATAGCCAAACAAACAATGACAACGTCAAATTGGATCGGTATCAGAAAGCAGAACGAAACTAGTAGAATACTTTGCGTGATAAATCCACCTGAACGTGATACACTTGGGTGGGCGGATAATAAGATGCAGGTTATAAGATTATACACCACAAGAAATGCAGATATGATGTAGCATTGTTTCATTGTACTAATTCGGAAAGTATACAGATACAATAAGCTAAAAAGAGTCAAGGTTGAAATGAACATAAACATGATTTCTTGAGTTAATTTGGTCGACTTTAAGACTCCCTTGAATAAATCAACAAGTGCATGAACTAAAGTTATCAGTATCCCGGATCTAATGCGTCGGATAGTATGCCGTAAAGATAATTGTTCGTAATATTTGTCAACTGCCGTAAATTCGTATGTCGCGAATACATAAAATGTGCGAAATGCACACTTGACTTTTTGTGAGAAAGGCACATTATCATGAATAGTGGTATACAGTACTCGTAAATGCCGATCCAGCAAAGAGTCGACTTCATATTCGACAGCTTTCATCTCCTGCCTAATTGCTTGTTGTGGTAGCCAATCAAGTTAAAGACGTGTTATCGATCTAACTGCTTCGATCATTTGCAAGTCAATGTCTTGTTCATGCTGCCAAAAATCAAGCTGGCCTACTCGCTGTTATCATTCCAACAAGTAGAGCATTAAGATGAACATTGTCGGTTGGATTCACTTCCTTTGAACCAGTAACTTGGAATTTTGACTGGCTGTTCTTAGCAAACCGTATTAACCTGCAGTTCACGCATTTATAGGGTACTGTACACATTTTCATATTCCGCTTTATTTTTACATACAGTTTGCACCACTTTTCCTTGTATTGTATGAACGTCACTTGTTTGAATTGATTCTGCTTAAGAATACACTTTTGGTGCGCGCGTATCGTCTCTTTGATGTTCCTGTTTCGCATAGATTGGGATTGCCTGTAGCGAGCTATTCGGCTACTGCGTTTTGCTCTGAATACTAACATATATTGGTATTGGGTTAGTCCTCTACAAATTGGTGAGCCCGTGTGCTGACTTTTATCACACGTATTGTCAAAGTTCTGTTTGTTCGGCAGCCTTCTTCCTACAGTCCTCCCCCCAAAAACATTTTCTCTCTCCTCATTACTATACATTCCAATATTGAACAGGAAACGACTTCTTCGGAGAACACTGTTATG
>LUCH01005754.1:16099-35108 GCA_013368495.1 Paragonimus heterotremus | reverse complement strand
GAGCAGTCAAGGTCTTCATATTTTGTGACCACGTTGTTGCCTGACCACCACGCGGTTTTACCCAACTGTTGGTGGTGCCACGATGGTACACAACTTCAGCTGATTCCAAACTGAACAAGTTAATTCAAAGAACAGGATTTTTTAACAATTTAGTTGAACTGCTCTCAGTTTTCGAGTAGTAAAAATTTCTATACTGAATCAAGAAATTATCCACATCATTCTCCGGTTCTTCAGAATTAGACGGGTTGATAGACTTTATCGGACTTTCCAGAATACGCACAAAATTCTCAGCGGCATTGTCAGATTGGAGATGTCTCGGTGCTGTGAGCAGATGTCGACCTTCTCCTCTCTTCAGCCAGTCTTTAAACGTCTGCGCAGTGAAATGAGCTCTGTTGTCAGTGACCAACATACATAGTGCTCCTTCTCGACTGAACGTTTTTTTTCAGTGCAATATGAGTGAAATCTGAAGTTGATGACGACGTAGAATAAATTCCCGGCTAACATGAATATGAATCAGGGATAATCAAGGCATAGTATTTATCCAAGAATGGACTACAATAGTCAGCATGTATTTGCCAGGCTTCACAAGTCACTGGCCAAGGTGTCCATTTTGACGGTCGCAACTGCATTTTGTGTACATACTGAACGTAACTTTTAGAGATGTTGCATAAATGAGTATTCAATGCTGGCCACCAATTATTTCATTTTTTTCAATTCCCAAATGACCGGAGTGTAAGTCGTCTAGTACTGCGGATCGCAATGTGGGAGGAATAACAATTCTATTACCAAGACGCAATAATCCATCGGAAATGACAAAGAGCTCATCTCGACGTTTGTAGAAATCAGGAAATGGTCGCCGAACACCGCAGTTTCAACCAGTATGTAATGAAGTAAAAGCTGCATGGTAATGGTTTCGTGTGTCACGAATCAACTCAGAACGAGAAACTGGAGGCGGCTGAGTCGATAAACAATCTGATTCACTAACCTCTCCAGAGTCAGCTTATCGAGATAAGTGAAAGAATTTTGTACTACCGTGCTGGATGTTGTAAGAGTACGCAACCAAATTAACGCTTCATCGCTGAACTATGGCCGCAGAAGACTTGGTAAAAGATTTGTTGGGATTACAAATGAATTTAAGAGCTTCACGATCAGTGATTATAGTGAAATGAGCACCGAACACGTATTTGTGAAGTCTAGTGATCGCCCAGTAAACTGTTAAGGCTTCCTTTTGTGTTTCCCCATGTCCACGCTCTGCTGAACGGAGGCGTCTAGAAATGTCAGTAACAGGATGGCCTCTCGTCCCAGCACAGCTGCAATACCCGTCGGTGACGCATCAGTAATCAATGTTGATAGCAATTTTGAAGAGAATGTACGTAATACTGCATCGGAAGACCGAAACTTCAACAGAAATCAGAGGGTTCGTCCATGTAAATTAGTTCTAAGAAAATCATTTTGAGGAAGAATACCAAATAAAAGTTTCGCTTCATCAGCAATACTAGGAGTAAATCAAGAATAATACTGAACAGAACCCATTAGGGAAGGGAACTCATCAAAAGTCTTTGGAGTGGATTCCTTAAATAGAAGTGAAAAACATTCAGGATCAGGTCAACAACCATTCTCATCAACGAGAACCCCTAAACAGGAGAACTTGGAGGTACCAAAAATGCATTTGGAAGAATTAATAGCAACGTTTCGAGAGCAAAAACATTCCAGTAAAGAATACAGTCGTTCATCATAAATATGCATGGTTGATGCATGCACAGTAATATCATTCTGTTAAATGGGAACATTCCCTAGATTGGCAGTAATGATGTTCATAACATCTTGAAATATGGCAGGTGATACCTTCAGACCGAAGGGCAGAAAATTAAACCGAAACAATCCGAAAGGAGTATTGATGGTTGTCAGAGCACTGGAACCCTCATCAAGCGGAATCTGTAGAATGGCATCCTTTAAATCAAGCTTTAAAAAACATTTTGAGCTTTGAAATTCATGTAAGATGTCCTCTGGCTCAACAGTGGCACAACTCTGCGAAAGGAACCGTTGAAAGTGAATCGGTAATCACCCCGAAATCAAGGCGTTCTGCCGTCATGTTTAAGCGAATTCACAATGAGTGTAGCCCAATTCGAAGATTGCAAGGGTCTTAATATCATTTTTTCCACAAGTTGGTCCAGCGTTTTTCCGACAGGTTCACGTAACCCAAAAGGGATTATTCGTCACTTCATAAAGATCGGGTTGCCTTTGAATTCATGCGGAACTGGTTTGTTACGCATACCACCACAAACTTTCGAACACTGAAGGCGTAAAGTGCGCATCTTTGATTTACTTGCATCCGAGAACAATGAAACAGAAACCTTCGAAAGTTTCATATTTTTACACCAACGATCGATGGGCCACGATAAATAACTAGAAAGGTGGCAATTGGTAAAACTGGACTGAAAATCAGGAAGTGTGATCTGACAATAATCAGGAATTGTTAAAGCGTGTCCAGTGAAACCATTCACAGGAACTTCAGAAGATTTTATAATTACTGTCTTCTTGCAATTTAAGAAATGAACAGGGATGAATGACTCGACGCTACCAGTGTCCACGATGAATGAATGTTTAATGCAATTATTAACCGGGTGAGTTTGCTTACTGTGACTGGTAAAATCAACAGAATCAACAGCAAGAGCAATAGAATGAAAGTCATAACACAAGTTATCGTCGTCACAACTGGAATGCGTAAAAGAAGACTTTGAACTATGTCAAACGGATTGATTGTGCCCCATTTTAACACACCCATGGCACTTAGCGTAACGAATTAGACAGTCCAATCGAGAATGTTTGCTACCACGTGACTTACAGCTGTACGACCGTAGCGTAGCATTTGAATCAGGTGTAGGAAGATTATTATCAACTGTATTTCGAATATTTACTCTTTCAGACAGCCGCCTTTGCTGACCTTCCGATAATCTCACGTTGTTGTTGCATAAAATCATCGGTTCCTCTTTCACAGCAGCTTTGACATCCTGATAATGTTCGCATAATGCTTTAGCTGACCGGAATGTGGAGTTCGGAAGCAGCAAATGCTTCTGTTACAGACCACGCACAGTTATTTCGACGGTCAAACGGTCACGAAGTTGAGTTAGTGATCAGTCTTCGAAAGTACACCGAGCTGCTTGGGCCTGAATTTCGAGAACGAGCTGTCTGATATCCCGGCTTTCTTTTCCTACGTGCGTATGAAATTTCGCTCGTTCAGCTGCTTCAAAATTTACAGGTTGGACATGTGAGAGCAACAGTTTCTTCAATGATTCGTAAGAAAGAGGAATTGGTGAATCAGGAAATGAAAAATTTTTCGCCAGGCTGTGGGCATCTTTGCCAATTACCGTAAGGAAGTGAGCGGCTTTTCTTTCCGCCCTCAGCTGTTTGCCCGTGAGACACCATACTTCAAAGCGTTCTAAATAATCTTTGATTCATGTCGACGAATTATCAATGTTCAGAACTTCGAGTGAACGGGAATCCGTCGTAAGAAGTTACAGTAGTCCACGACGCCGATTGGGATGGCCTCAGAAATACAGAAATAAAGTAATTGACTTAGCTCAACCCCAGAGCTAGCTTCGAAGCAGTAGTAATAACATCCGAACTAAGCTAAGCAGGTAATTTATTTCTCGAGCACACTTGTACAGCTTGTTGTCAACAATGTAATAAAATAACGGTAATGAGAAATAGGTTTAGTGACAATCACCACTGTGATGAAACGTTTACAACCCAAATACCAAGCTCGGCGAACGTGCCTGTACCAGAACCATCATCCTGAGCTACGAAAAACACCACCACTGATCATAGCTATCAAAGAATTAAGGGTCCCACTCGGGAACCCAACTGGATATGTTACATTTCTCTTACCCATTGTTGTTATATTTAGTGTTGTACGGTGCCATTGTGTTCATGGCTATCTTCAACCTCTGATACATGAAAGGGTTGATCCATAAGCTTCATTTCAGCAATTTAGCGTTAACCTTTTGTTCGATCGACGTCGATCCGTCGCTCACACTCGACATAGAGATGTTGCCTCATCGACCAGGCGGTACATATCCATTTTGCCTGCTGTGTAGAAGCGATGTTTAATTACAAGTCTTCTTTTTTGAGAAGAGGCTGGTCGCAAAATGTATGGAAATACGTAAGCTTTAATCAGTTATAAACCAGGCTAACGTTATGTCAACCTAACTCTCTTAAAACTTTTCAGTTTCTGAGTTGAAGAACCTCCAACTAACTCACTCGTCGCAGTTTGTTGGAAGATATTACATGTTTCAGTACATTATTTATGGCTCAGTGATTAGTTAACCAGATCCTTCTGACCCAGTCCAAAACCTGGTGCGACTCACATAACGTGCACGAGTTGACGTTGATGGGATCTTGCATAGACGCTGTAAAATCTATGCTGCTCTTTGTTTTGCGTTCTTTGATCCCTTCGTGAACGCTCAAAACCTGTAATGTTACTGGGATGCTTAACATATTACTGGATGCAATTCTGGGCTGCCCTTATTCAGACCTGCAGAGAAACGCACTCTTCACTTACAAAACTATACAAGCCGCTCTCCAAAAGTCTCCTAGTTACTGGCAAAATATGTCACTTTGGATTCATAATACTGTCATCAGCTTCAACCTGGTCAACTCTAGAAAGTTATCCTGATATATTTATCGGTTTTGTTAGGTACGTTGTAATATATTAGTAAAGTACAGTACTTATCCTAGATTAGTACAATCCGAAGGCACCTAAAGTTAACCGCCAAACCCACTATTTCCCCCATAATTTTGAAAAGTTTACAATTCTTTTGGCATTCACGTATTAATTCATCTATGCAATGTTCTCCCCCTTTCCGTTAATCATAAATCGTAGTTCATTACTGAATGTGCATGCACCGGGTCGTTAATCACTATTCTAATACGTAATACATCATATGACATAAAGTTATTAATCATGGACTACTTGGTGTCAACTCCCATAACATGAGATTCTGGTCCATAGCTTCTTCCTTCCTATTTTCATAGGTTTAAGAGGGTGTCGTTTACCGATACAGTAAACCGAGGCTGGAACTATGTCTGTAATATACTATCACGTCTTTTATCAGGTTTGGTTAAAAAAAAGATTATTGCCGACAAATGTCCATGACGCTCAAACTGTTATCATTTCCAATCACACAAATGACAAGAAGTTGTCTTGATTAATACGCTTCATGAACACCTTTATTGGCAAGGTTACAAAAACACACCTGGTTGCTACCACATTTTATTCCCCTACTTCATTCACGTTGTTTTCAAATTTCTTCAACACATGCTCATTACTCGGTCAGGTGAGCCTATGATGAACAGTTGTGAAATATATCCACCATCAAATTATTCGTTTAAAACATTCAAAATACTGGGTTCCCTTTATTCACTTTGAGTTACTTTCAATAGTCATTAACGTAAAACTCACGCTAGTGTTTGGCGGAGCAGATTTCCAAGTGGTTATCAACAGCAAAGTCAGAATTGACCTACTGACTGTAACAAGCTCGATAATTCCGGTTTCATCAATTGTCAGACGCACCTTAGCAACCGGTCACCAAGCTGATCCTGTCAAATCGTTTAAAATATTAACGGGTGGCAGGGGATTTTGGTTTTTCACATAAATTGAACGAAACCCACAATTGAACGCATCTATCACATTCCCATAAAAAGTAACAGAGAATATGAATTGAATGTCACCCACAATTGATCGCAGCTGTCGCATTCCCATAGAAATTCCAGTCGGCCCCTTTCTAATAGCAGAAGCACTAGACTCGAGTTTCTCTCTCCTCAGAGTAGCTCGTCAGTAGTGCATATCCTTGCAACTGCCGGAACTAGAACTCCGGCCACGCTGTTCATGAGGCAACCGTGTTGGCCAACACGCCATTGACCTCACATTAGGCACGATCGAATTATCGTATGTGAACGCCCAACCACTTTGCTTGTGAGTAATGATCAGGTTGCCCGATCGTCTCGAGAGAAGACACAGTTACTGTATGTTAACTTTAACCGATGACCCTTCGGCTAGGACTTTTCTGCAAGTTGAAGTCACAGAAATAATTAACTTGAGTGATATTTTGATTACCCGTAAATAGATACTCTTAAATAATTTTAACCCAGAACTGCTAGCCAGTAGCGAAACATCGGCCGGTTTTGTGTATAAAGAAGATGCTGAAGCAATCAATCTCCTTGTCGGGGAATTGATTGCTCTAATAGCGTTCGTTCACCTATGGTTGTTGTGCACAGTTTGTGTAAAGCGTTCCGGCTATACGTTAGTGAGTGTTTAGAGCAAATCGAAATATCAACATCTCGCGACATATGATTTCATTCTTAGAGTGGGGCAATAGATGTCGTGATAACTGGATTGCGTGGTTGTCCTGAATTGTTTGGTGAGTTACGTTGATCAATAAAGACGACAATGTTGGTGTACTCACAATTGCCAACAGAAAATTTGGAGCAACTAGATAATCTGTCTGTGGAACCAATGTGGGGTTAATGGCACAGTGGTCAACATGGTTTCCTCATTAACATAGACCGGTGTTATAATCTCGGTCGTGGCAATAACATTCACTACTGACTAGCTTTAATAAAAGCGAAACTCGAGCAGTGAGTCTTCCCGATAGAAACTGACCTGAAATCATATTGGAATGCGACAGATATTAACAGTTGTGAGTGATTCTCCATTTCTATTCGTCTTTGATTATTTATCTACAGAACGAGTTTGGGCAGTGAAATTCTTTGGCAGTTCATCTGCCCGGTTCTAGAGATTTGCAGTAGACCTGATAAACTGCGTACAGACGTGGACCGTTACAGATTCCATAAGTAGACAGACACAAAATCAAGTATACGAATCAATCCAACCTCGTTTTGCATTTGGTATGATTAGACATTGTAGGATGAAACACCGTTCACTATTGCTATTCCGGTCACACATTCATACCGTACAATAAAGCTAAGCAGGAAGCGATAGAATGCTTCTAAATAAGTGGTCCATGTGAAACCAGCTGTCTACAAACAGAATCTACTGAGTTCATCAATGGAAAATGACACGGAGGTTTTGTGAGGGAGTCACAGTAGAATCGGAGAAATATTGTTCGCTTCATGAATTTACAAGCAACACTTCGCACACCGGATTTTGATCCACACTAGGTTTCATCCAAACTGACTAACACGAATGAAAAAATTCACCAAGATGCTGTTTGATCATCCTCATATGAGTAAAAATCCTCTTGCGCATACTTGGTAAAGACAGAGCCAGAATAACGGGATTCACAGCACAGTTGGATGCGATAATCAATAAACTAATCAGCTGTTCTTCAGAGCCCACAATATACGCATATACAAGCGATGGTCCGAACACGTAATAGAAACTGTCATATGAATGTGCCAGAATCATGGAAGTAATCAAACAGAAGGTTCCAACGGTGAGAGATTTGATGACAGAGCGAGAGTGGACATCCCCTTCATCACCTACAGACCCACAATTGCTTTCATGTGTAGTTGTTGAAGACAGTTCTGTAGTCGGTCCGGCGAACGCATTGGGCAAACGAAAGTAGGCTTTGATATGCCAAATCACACGAAAGTGTACAGTGATCAGGAAAACTAGAGGTAGCAAATAATAAACCACAGCCAATAGAACCTGATGAATTTTAGCCATATTGAAAGCTATGATATATTCTGGGCGTACTTCTGTCTGGAAAGTTCCATTTGTATAGCATGATAGGTATAGCAGGACGACGAGAAGAGTGTATGTGAAATTCGCGATGCAACAGCCTACAATATAGCGTGTCTGGTAGATGCGATATGTGACACAATAAACTGTGGCGAGTAGGTGATCGAACGCGATACACATCAGGTTGCATGTGCTGAGTGCGATTGCAGTCCAGAATGATGATTGACTATCCCATAAGTAGCATACGATAGCTCCACTCACCTCGTCGTATGTTGGGATTTCCTGAACCCACAAAATCAGGATGGTCAGACAGCAAGCAAGTCCGTCAAACATGACTTGATTCCTCAGTAACCATGGCGTCAAACGGGACCGTAGGTTGACGGTTCTCAATTCAACTAGCATGGCAATATTCAGGCCTATTCCAAGTAACATGATTGTGGTTCCGAAAATAAATAACCCCAACAGACTTCCTCTGGCAACAGACATATATCATGAACCCCGTGAGGCTTATAAATTTTATGACTTCCGAACTGCCATTAAGAAACTACTTTGCTTTTATATCCGTGACAGACAATTTCATTTTTGCTGCTGACCAATCGTTGGTTTCCACTCGAGTTCATACACTCACTTTATCTTCTTTCGATAAAAACCCACTACGATGTGCAAGCTCAAATTGATCGATTTGGAGTTTTGCACTACGATCGTCCCCACGGTGTTTCCCAAACGTCTATCATGTCGGATATGCGAAACATCATATTGGAAAATTCTTTGATTGTTGTCGGCACAGCAGGAAAACAAGACGGAAATTTTTCCCAAAATCTCATTCAAGTCTTTCGCGTATGACTCTTAGTCACGCCTTCTGTCCGAAGCGAGATTAATTTTTCTTTCGTACACAAATAAGTCGGAAACTACGATGAAATGAACGTAACGTAAAGTTTCAGTGGAACCGTACAAATTATACTTCCACCTCATATTTTAATTAACCTGACATTATCTGACATCAAATACTGTTTGCATGGTTTGTAAAGAAGGTTCACTATTGTTAACAAACTTCATTTTTCAGTATAATTGGGTGTAACATCAAAACAATAAAATTGTAAAAAATGATAAAACGATAATCCCTCGAAGATTTTTTCCTGATGCACTCGCCAATGATTTCCAAAAACGTCATGTGCTAACTAAGTTTACATTTCTTATATAATACCCTCCTGTGTTGAAATACAAAAATTGATAATAACATTTTCTATTAATTTAAAAACAACCAATTTTAAGCATGCCTTTAAAACTGTTGAGAGGTTCTTACATCGAATTGCAGAATGTGTGGACCATCATAGACGAAAACTTGTGATGTTTGTTTATGGTTCGGTAGTGTTGAACAAACAGGTTGGTTAATTAGATCAGTTCAGGCCCACACGCGTAATATCTCACCACCTTGCCTATCATTCCCAATGGTAGTCTATCTCAGAAATATATCCTGATATGATCAACAGTGTATTCATCATGATGGATTTCCTGCAGAAATAACTACCGCAAGCAATTGATGAATCGTAATGCAACCTAATTAGGAAATTCCATAACTACGTGGCAACGAGTGATAAGTCCTTACAGGAAATAGTTCGAGGAATCCATGTTTATGCAGTCAGAATAAGCAGACATTTAGATCTGTCGCGTTGTCTGAGTTTTGAATTTCTAGGTCGAACAAATCCTGCCATTTTTAAGGCGGCAAATTGTGGACCTTGAAGCTGAAGAAGAGAATGTGAACGCTTCGATGTTGTATAGATTACCTGCTGCTTCAAATTTAGATGCAGTGGAAAAACGATCATTGACTTATCAACTCAGAATTAACCGAACCTAATCAGTTTAATTTCAAGTTGAACATCACTCACAATTGATCGCAGCTGTCGCATCCCCATAGACTTTCCAGTCGGCTCTAATGAGAGCGAAACTCGAGTCTAGTGCTTCTTTTCGATAGGGGTTGTTGTAACTTGATATGCGGCCTACGAGCGCGTAAAACAGACAACGGAATAACGGTTAGTGGAACGGTAGATATCCGAACGACGTTCAACGGTTCTGAACGACGGGCTACGTAATATGCAAGATTAATACGAATCTTCCCGGCCAACCCAACCACTTGTGGCTAACGAACGAACACAGAGAAAAGACTGGCCTCCGGACAGAGCTACTTTATGTCATTCAGTCCGAAGACAGGACGGTCACAAACTAGACCACATTTAAAGGGTTTGTGACCAATGAGAAAACAAGGACAGAAGTGGACCAGACAAAGATCCAGACAGTACCTTGACATCCCAATTTACAGGACGTGCGTGTGTGCGAGGCGCCAGACATTGACATAAAGGTTGAGAACGCACGTTATGGGTGAAGTGGCACATGACCGTGCCGACTGTGAAGGTCACTACAGTCGGTAGTGAGTTAGGCCACTGCGATGGCAAGTTAAACGGTATTTTCGGGGAATTGAGTTCTTCCCCGACAGGAGCTGACTGGAATGTCTATGGGGATGCAACAGCTGCGACCAATTATGAGTGATGTTCAAATTGAAATTAACCAAATCCCCGATTACTCATCATTAATCAGTTTAATCGGATTGCTGAAGTTTGCAGTCTCCTATCGAATGAAATTTCTTTAAACAGAAGGTGAACGACACAGCGAAATATTTATGAATTTCAGCTCAATATTTTTTCGGAGGATGCATCCACTTCAGTTTCCCGGGAGGTTGTCTGTATATTGTATTTCGATGGCCGCGCTTTGTTTTCATTTCCAATGTATGTTAATGAACTATGACCTCCAAGGAACATGCACAGACCATTGTGAATTCGGAATATTTTCACACAAGATACGTTGACCACGTAGAAAGTATGTGTACACATTTTCAACCATTCGACACTCGAACAGCCATTATAACAGTACACTGAGTCATGATTGTTTTCAGAATCCTTTACATTATTGACGTACCAAATCATTTATAGGGTTCGGCAATCTGTTAATTTTGATAGTCCAGCCGGCAAATAGACGAAGTGGATTACATCATGGGTTATTCTAAACGATAACTTTCTCTCCTTCCTGACAAACGTGTATACGGGAACAGTGAATATTCACCAAAATCATACGAATTTCATTCGCCGGTGACGCACTTAGTAATAAGTCGCAACATTACTCTAGTGGTCATAATTTGAGAACACATTACACAGAAATCAGTAATCATTCCCACTGTTAGTTTTATTTACATCTTGGAAAGGTATGAATTCTTAGCGCAAAATGTTATGTTTCTTTCTTCAATATATTGACACGAATAAAAAGCGAATGGTGAGACATAGTCACGTTTCCCAGTATTGTCAGCCGCATACATAAAACCGTTGATTATATAAAACTGGCACACAGGAACAAAACTAACGATCAAACGTGATGACATTTACAAAACCAGTGAATGTCCCATGACAACTACACGCATTACATCCAAGAATCTGGGGCACATGAGCGCAGTCAATAATGCTCATTAAACGGTAGAGTTTTTAAATATCAACATCTTCGACATTAATGACGTAACGACCTGGTGAACGGAGTCAACTATTCAATCGTGTGGCATTGGCATCCACGTTTGGTATGCCGATCAAGTAGTATCGGTCAACCCCTTGAATTCACAAAGCGTCAGTGTGGTAATTAATGTACTAGAGAAATCTGCATCACTTGTAGTCATTGCCATACTTCATTGATGTTCTCGTTGCCGTGCACCGGATACAAGTTCTTATTAATTTTCTTTTGTGACCGGTTAGAGTTAACAAATATGATTATTTTGAAATAGTTGTAACTTCAAGTGTTGCTGGATTCTCAATCGATTTTAAGCACATACTGAGTGAATACATGAGTCGCTCAGAGTGGTTGGGTCAGGAACCAGCAAAGTACCACAGCTAAGACAGCTGAAATGTTCTGGTGCTGCTCAATATTTCAAAACGCCCATCGGGATCTCTGTTATTTGCAGTACAGTTACTCAGAAGGCATTATGCTCAACCTTTTCGCAAGGTTGCAGTAGGAGTCGTGGGCGAGATTGCCGTTCAGTGGCATACGAGGTTCTCCTGGGTTCCTGATGTGGCCTCTTATTTTGAGTATAACACTAACTGGGAGAATGCAAATGAGTTAAGTTGCTTCAGACTGATGCTGTGGAGAATTATCAGTATGAACATCGGAAAAGACAAAGGTTTATGTGTGAAATGCGTCCAGTTTTCTGAAATGTTTCAGAAAAATAATCGATGCAATTCCTGTGAACACTTAGCGTTATCGATTATGTGGGATATTCGATAAGTATTTGGGGATTTTTCTCACATGCCTCTCGTCAACACTAACCAGGTATGTCACACTACTCACGAGTAATATAACTTAATTTTCTAAATGATGCCGGAACAGATGTTTGATAAACCATATGCTGGTAGTAAATGACACATTCTGTACATCATTGCGAAGCTGGTTGGGCAATCCGATATACGTGTGACATTTTTGCATGCCGCTGTTAGGGCACATACCGTAATTGACGTGGGGTTCCCGTAAAGGCCAAAGTTTCTTCCCAACCAAATCTGCCGTCACCAATATCCGACTAAGGAAGCCCACAACCATTTTGACGTATGTATGTCTATAATGTGAATGACCTGGGTTTGTGTTATGACACAGACTATAAATGAGGACATAATACGATGTTCGAAAATATGTTTTACTGTTTGTGAGAAGAAGGTAACAGGATGAAGGTTCCAAAACGCATTGGCTTATAGATTGAGGTTGAGCGTTCATATAAGATCATTCATTTGTATGTAATGTGAAGTCAGTGGCAGGGTGATAAGCACCGTCACCTATTGAAAGCGTAGCCGGAGTTTTAGTCCAAGCCGTGGGAGGCATATGTACAACTAATGAGACTAATCGAGAATCAAACTCGAGTGTACTCCCTGTGTTGGCACGGAATCGACTAAAAATTCTTCGGGAATACAGATGCTACAGTTAGATGTGAATATTTAACCTGTTGCTGCCAAGTTCCATGAAACTTACGGAAAATCATCTTACGGTGTTGTCATTGGAACAGTGCGGGTAGCAAGAGATATGTTCCTCACGTACACATGCATTTCTGTCGTACTGTAAAGAAGTTGGCCGGATGAGTGTTCATTTCTAAGATATAATCAGTCAGGGGAGTAGGAAGGGTTAGAGTATTGGACTGATAGAAGAAGGATATAAGTTGAGGAGAGAAACTCAGTCACACACGATAGATATGGGCACACCTCGGCATACAATAAACAAAAACATGAGTAGCAGCAATGACTAAAAGTTGTAAGTGGTCTCAATCTACCGGGAGTTTCGTGATTGTCAAACCGGTTAAATTATCGAGTTCGTATTTCGAAGATAAATGCCTAGATTCTTCTACTGCTGCTGCAGTCATAACACACCGAGGGAGTTATATGTACTCGAAAAACGCCGTCCGATGAACATACCGCATTAAACAAATTCTCTTATTTGACTGGTATAATTAGACAAAATAAAGTGATGGTTTTCTATTGGCCAGCTAATTTTGTATAATCGTATCAGCTAGGAAGAGTAAGTTATCGAAAAACGCCTCAACTAAAACACTGTTGTCAAATCGGTCCTGGTAATTTAGAGTAATTCGTTCATGAACGCGTACTCGACAACTCCAATAACGTTTATCCAGACAATCAGGCTAACAGAACTATACTCGAAGCTCAAATACGTCAGAAAAGGCGATCGAAAGGATTGGATTCTATACGGTACTGTTTAGTAAACTTACAACAAAGGTACTATCTCACCTTGAATGTGAATTAACCGGATATACAAATTAAACAGTATGAGCGTTCAAAATGTCGTAACTAAACACGTGACCACAAATGGCCACCAGTCAACGGGAACTGACCTCATTAAATCAATCGGGTGCAGATGAAGATGAAGGCGTGTCAAAAAATACCTAGAGGTGAGTTTCAAAAAAAGAACAATGATAGGTATAAAATGGAAGAAATCAAACATTTTATGCGTAATTATGGTACAAAATTCGTCATGATAGTTTACGGCACACAGTAGAGACGGATAGGGACGCATTTAAGATCTGCTTTCTACATTCAAACTAAACATACCTCAACGTATTCATCGCTCCGCATAATACCAAACAAAAGATGACAAACGTACCAGGCGAACTTCAACAGATCCAACACTTTTAATTATTATTGGTACGCTGCAATACTTCGAACTTCAGTTAGTTTTCCACACGAAGTCATGCAGGATGAGAACTTCGGATGAGCATAGCTTGTTGAACCACGCTTATTGGTTTACGCGTCGGATGATAACCTCCGATAGACGGTTCTATCGCTTATTTCTTAAACTTAATTATCCGTACTTCATCAATCGAAACAGTTTGTATGTTAATAACGGTCTGTTGGTTCATATGAGTCACGTGTCATTCATCCACTTTGGCTCTAACTGGTTGAGCACTATTAGTCAAGTTTCAACTTCTATTTTGCAAATCAGTTCTGTACTTCCCTGTGTATCATTTCAGTAACTTGATTTAATCAGTAACGGGAACATTGTTGGTGTTCAGTGGGAGGGCAGGGATATTTTCCATTTCATGCTCCCACTGAAGGTTACAGTTCATGGAATATTATTTTCTGTTCTAGTATCAGATGTCAAACTCTATCATCGATTGACGGTCGACTAGGTGTGCTGGAATATATGTGATAGTTCACGAAACCTCATCACTGTTTACACATTATCTGATGCTCAATGTTGGTTATAAACAGTCGATGGTTTTCATATTGTAACAAAATACAGAAAGCTTGTTCAAAAATGATTGTCACGTGGAATAAAGAGAGACATTTGAACGCTCTGTTCAGTTGGCTTTCGCCATTTGTACCTTCGTCATCCTTGGCTAGAGGAACACTTGGACCAACTCACAATTGCTGGCTGATGAACCCTGTGGCCCATTGAATGGAGTTGATTGAAAAGGGACTTAGTCTTTCGAGAGTTGAATCTATTTCTCGCGAAGGACGTCATAAGTTAACTTACGTGCGATCTGAATCAGCGTGAGTTTCACATCGAACCGGTTACACATAAATGAAGCAAATGTTCATAAAGCATTCTTACTACTCACTTAAGGTAAAAACTTCGTTATTCTCCAGAGTATGCTATGGTCACACATGGACACGCAATCATCAAACTAAGTTCTTCAGAGTAGAATTCATGGTTTGAGAAATTGAACAAATAGACACGACAGTGCGTTAAATTGGCCTCAGCCTCAGCTCAACTTATTTTTGAGCAGGCTGACGCTTGGGATACCTTGGCAGTCGTCATTCCGATGCTTATGTTAATTTTCAAACCCTTCTCACTATTCGCTTAAGCCATGACAATCAATATGTGAAGCTTCGCTTCCACATGTTAAGTTGTTTCTATATATATGTGCAATCAGAATTTCGAAATTTTATTCAGGAAATCATCACATGATTTGCGTCCTGTTACCTCGTTTTATGTATCAAAGAAACCATTTATTTCCCATACCACTCAAAAACGATGCTGAGTAGTTGAAAGTGCAACCCATCACTGATGTAACGACCAACCCGGTCACCGTCGCGACACCAAGACATCACTGGGCAAAACTTTGTTTCAGATGATATCAACGGTTTCCGCATTAGATATTAGAAACTTGGTCTCCAAACATTTCGATTGAAAGGCATTTTCCGGTTGAAAGTAGGTATTTTAAGTGGGACAGGAACTTAAATATTTGACGTCTTCCATTCAACTGAATGCATCAACACCGACCGAATGCAACAGCAAGCACGACTGAATCCGCGATTCTCGCTTTCTCGGTGCGTAGCTTAGATTATCACTAAGAAAACCCGCACGTCTTCGGGGACATAGTCTGGTGTGGTTAACTCAGTGATCTGTGATAACCTGCTTTTACTCGATGGCCGCTCGTCTGGTTCACTCAAAAAATTCAGCTTATCCAGCTGACTTACATAAACCGGTCTAATTGGGCTAAACTTTGTGCACTGGCAGACTGTTTACCAACGAGGTGCGTCCACATCCTCTTCACAGTGTACTCAGAAACGTCTCGGAAAGCCTAACTTCCCATGATTGTGCATTCTTACTCAGAGTAGATCTATCACATAGTTGCAATAATATGCTCACAAACTCTATAAAGCTTCACAGGTGGAAACAAATTGACAATACTGACTGATCTGTTTTGGTTCACTGCTGGACCAAGCTGTCCACTGGATTAATCCAAATCAGTTAGTGATATCCTTGTTCGATTTTTAATTAATTAAAACAATATCGTTCTCGACGTTCGACCTAGGCACGTTCACAATACCGCAAGTGAACCGGGTTTTACATGTTTATCTCAAAACAGATTGATACTATCCACTGCGATTGTGCAGGACAAAAGTGTTGGTGCTGGGCGTGAGCTAGGCAGAACGTTTGACTTCTTTTATTCGAGCGGTGTTTTTGTGCAAACTTTCATCATTTTAGTACAAAATACGCTCCTATGATTTGGAATTGAATTTATTCTAAGCCGACACGGTTGTTTGTTCATACAGTGTGATATACAGTCTACCCCACCGTTCTTAGAACGCACGGTTGTAGGACAGCGGAAGGAATTTGACGTATGTCGTTTTGGTTCTTTAATTAAAGATAACTTCACAGGATTACCAATGGGAATTTTCACCCATACACGACAGTTACACAAAAAAACGTTGGCAGTTGGCTATGCTCTTCACTACCCTGAAAATGGTCCCCTGAAACACAGGTGATTCAATACATTCATTGTTAATATGCCGCATCCATCGACCGTCACACTCGTCAAAATACTTCCACAATACGCCTGAACCAATCTCATTCTATGCAATTATCTGCTTTCCACATGCCTAGTGTGTGACAATTTAAAAAAATGGGTAGACTGTATAATGCCTCCCATTTCCTCAATGACATGCACAGGTTCACTATGCCGCAAACGTTGTGCTAAATAGCGTCTGACCTACAGCTGTTGAGCATACATGAATTATTGTCGTCCAGCCAAGTGGTTTGGCATTGACACGGTCCAAGTACACGGTTACATTTTGTTCCACTAGTTGTTCAACCTTGATTACGTCACTCTTCAAAATGAGGTACAGCATTCCGAACAGGATATTATCATTAGCCCTCACATTACATGAACTAGTGTAACTGAAGTCAAGGATGATGTATAAAAGCAGACCAAACTGTTAAGTCGAATGTCCAAAGGTAAAAGTAATAATATTGCCTAAAATAAGAAAACGCTGACTATTTGACAAAATGGCTTCTATTCCGACATCTACTCCAGATTTTTCCAAGCTACACACTGTTTCAGTCGTACGTGATTGCCACTACAAAACTGGCAGAAATATATTGCTAACCTCCAATCGTGTCCAACCGACTGCAGTTAACTCTATTCTGTTTAAAGCTAAGGTCTTTTTTACGCTCCTCCGCATTCGTCGTTACAACTCTCAATACGGTGAGCAAGCAGTAGGCGTCTTACATTCAACACACACGTTCATCAGTCTGTCATCACAGCGTCCTGTGTGTCAAGAACCATTCGAAACTTTCTTTCATAGACTAGCAAAAATGTGAATCTGACCGGATCCTTTAGTACCGTCACAAGTTGGTCGACAGACTGTCCCCGACGAGGGTTCCTTTGAACAGCTGGGAACGTTCAAGAGTTTTATTTGCCTGGCCAAGTCGGTGTCCTTCGGATTTATCTATCAGTGTGCTCTTCGTGACCGGCGAAGATAAAGTCTATGAAGAACTGATTGTCTCCGTCTAAATGCAGTGTTAGAACATCCACAATTCTTTCGACTTCGATCTCCACAAACAAAATACCCCACAAGTCAAGATCACTAAACTTCCGTCTCCACACTCACCATGTTTCAAGCAATCGGCTGCTGCCCAGCGCATCTAGCATCTCAGGGGGAACGACATCAGTCGCACCCGATGAACCGCTCTGCAAACGACTTGCAGACACAGTCTTTGAAATTTGTTCCTGTACTCACCTACTGAGTCGAGAAATTAAAACGGCGATGGTCTCCACGGTGCTGAGCAATCGAAATGGATTAAAAACAGGATCCGTTTCTAGAGGATTATCACTGTTCACATTAAAGACTATGATTTCTGGTGAAAAACGTTGCGTTTTGATTGACAATTTCTTGTTATGTTCGGTGAGCCTGACTTACATATTATAGCTGTTTAAAACTTAACGTGTCCAAACAAGTTTTTATAATAACCACTTCTTTCAAACAAATGGGATGAATCAGACGATTTCCGTTTTCTGGTCAACAGATGATGATCGTTCATCATCTCTTTTGCAGCACCTCGTGTGTGAACTCTGACTATCTGAATGCTCGCCGATCTGGAATCCGCTTTAGTGGGTTTTCAGTTTATTTCCGGTTTTGCGTCAAGGTATACACCTTTGGTATTCTAATTTTCCAGTTTGGTACACTATGTTTCAGACCTAAATATAGACTGGTTCACATGTTGCACTGAATTCCTCGAGAAGTTTACAAATCACACGACGAGGTTCCAACGTGCGCAATTCAGATATGAGGACGGTTACACACTGGCCGATCATGATCAGAGTGTATTAAAAGACGGAAAGCTGGGGTAAGGTAAGGTCATGTAGAGAGGTGATCAATGTTGGAGTAATGAGCTAGTCTCAGACGATTTCACGAAGAAATTGAAGGGTATTGTGTTGTAAGAGATTTCCTATCCATAAGGTCAGACACGCACAGTAATTGGTGGGCGTCGGAAGGCGGGGCATGTCTTGCATTCCGTTGTGTTCACAGTTCCGGTGAGCTTTTTTCGTGATCTCCATGTAACATTTACCCAATATTACACGATACGTGACGAAAAATGAACGTTTATGGATGTCTGAAAACCAGTTTATTGACGATATGTGGATGGGGAAGGGGGTGATTATGTGAGAAAAGTTCTTTGGCCGACCATGGACAACCAGACTTTACGAAAAAGGTGGTCCGCCGGACGAATCCATTCCAGTTAACGTGGTGATCAATAAGAATTCTATTACATCCTCTTGTAACATGCATGCCGTTCACGTACTTATTGAGACCGTTCCCTGCTTATGCACAAGATGTTCTACAAGTTATAGCAGATATATTGATAAGTTCCTCAATGGGTTTCATATGCGCGAAGAAGCTCAACAAAAATTAGCAAATTGCAATAAACTTGTATACGACTGTGCGCGATGGTGAAAATATCTGGCTGTTTATTCTTGAGACATAAGCTTCTCGG
>LUCH01005753.1:33409-43841 GCA_013368495.1 Paragonimus heterotremus | reverse complement strand
TCAGATCAATGCTATTTCAGCTAGATTGTTACCAGTCACTATTCGTATCAACTTTCATGTGGCTGTGAACGGGTAGAAAAAATATCGAACGCCTGAAACCAGAGTGAAAGAGTACACTGCACAGTGACCGAGGGACCCGTTGGTGCAACTGCTTGTGACTGATACTCGACGAGGAAGTAACGCTGCTTCATTCACCGCATGACATCTTTCGACTACAGGTCAAGATCGTCGTTAACCGTTTTGATGAATGCTCATGATTTCTCAAGTATGTCGAAGCCTCACTGATCGGCATTTGATAGGTTGTTCTGTGTACTCAAAAATAACTGACTGTTAAGTTTTGCTTACCGTAGGTTAAAATGTGGTTATCATTAACCAACCGGATCGACCAATACTTTCAGCCGTTTCATTTGGGATTTACTGTTTTTGGTTACATGCCGACCTCACGTTTACAACTGACGTGTGCAAAATGAGTTAAAATCCTAATCTATATCTTCTGGCTAATATGTTCAAATGGATGCCTGTTGTTAGATTATGGAGTATGAAATCCGATATTTTCTGCAATACTTTCAGACTGACAGCAATCGGTTAGTTCTAAGTGTTTGCCAGCAAAATTAAAGGCCCGGCACCGTCAGAAACTCCAGTTCTATCAGTGACTCCACCCTCTGAACAGGAACATCTAGAAAAATTACGTAGCAATGAGTCTATTGGTGACAGCAGCCAGTTCCAATTGCTATGACGTCTGCAAAACATCTGGGAAAGTACAAAAAATGATTATACCTAATTCGCACAGTTTCCTTAAACGCCTACCGTTTTCCGCGCAATGAATCTTCGCACCCACTTTCGGTGCTGTAACCATAACTCAACATGCTATCACAGTCGATAACGCTCTAGATGTACAACCTTGTGGTGTTAATATCAATCAGCCAGTTCCATGAAGCGATCAACTACATGAGGAAATCACAGTTCTCACTGAACAAACTATTCAATTACGACTGACACGCTTGAACCAATTCAGTCGATTTACTCAAGATCATTCCCATCAGCGTTCCAGATCTTCACTGCCAGGCCGAACTGACGGTTGTTGTTGATATCATCAAACATTTGGTCGTTTTACAAGCAACTGTACTCAACCAGACAATTCGACCTTTGAAGAAACGATCTGACACGATAACAGAGACGAAGGAGCTTCCAACTGTCACTTATTAATAGCAGAAAAGCAGTCAGAATTAGGTTTCCGATGGGCACCGGAGACCATCTCAGTATTCTTCCTTACCTTAGAACACACACGTCAAGCACCCCATCTAATTTCTGACTCACCACTACTAACGGCATTCCGATTCAGACTTAAGGAAAGTGATCCATACTATTAAATCTAGGCTTACGTTGTGGATACACACAAATTTTTATTATCGCGGATGATCATCAACCTAAGCTAGAAATCGATTTCTTCACCCACTATGATTTATGGGTTAACTGCAAACACAAGAGTTTGCTTGACGCAGATACTCAATGGTTAACCAAAGGTGAATCGATATTCACCAGATTCGTACAAGTGTTACACTATCAGATGATTTCACTTATGCGAACCCTTTCCATAAATTCACCGAACAGACGAGGCCGAATTTTCATAAATCGAACCACAATCATTGCATCACTCATTCTGTGGCTAGTCGTGGTGACCAAGTTTCCGATCGTCCTTCTTTTTCGTCACTGAACAGATATGCCAAAGCCGAAGAAGAATTTCAACATATACTTTAACTGAGAATCATCTGATCACCCAGGAAGATGTGGGCAACACGTGGTGATTACCGAGCGCCAAATAATAACTATACACAAGAGATATCCGATACCAAGCAACTATGACGTTCTGGGTAATTTTTTCGCCCAACTTCTTCACCTAAAGGCATCCTTCACGCTTACTATCACCCTGACGATGTTGACACAACTGCGATCATTAAGACGTTTGGTAAGTTCGAATTTTTTATATGTATTTTTGGATTACATAACGCTGGACAAACATTTCAAAAGCACATTGGTCAAGTCCTTTCTGGTTTACCCTTCGTTTTTGCCTACCTAAATGACGCATTAGGTGCTAGTACCTCACAAAACAAACAGAGTGAACACTTACACCTGCTGTTTACTCGATTACAAAATCATGGCGTCGTATTCAACTATGTATATATGAGTTCGATTTATTGCGCTTTGCAGGTCAGGTCACTCATAAACACGGAATTACACTACCCGAGAACTAAGTTGAATATTAATTCCGACAGTTACAACGTTTCTTAGGGATGATTAATTTTTATCGTCTTTTCATCTCTACAACTGAGTAATTAGTAGTGCCGTTGGCAGACATGCTCGAATTTAATACAAAAACACATAACACGTTAGAGCACGCTATCACAGCCATTAGGAAAGTAAAAGCTCCCCTCACACAAAATCTCATGATGTTTCACTTACAATCTGATGCTCCCTCAACGTCGAAGTGAGCGGAGTTCCAAAATTAAGAGTAACAGTTATCCTTCTGAACTACAGCCCAAGGTGTGCTCAACATCCAATCGGTCCCACTGTATATACCCATCCCGGTACTATTGTGACATCTCCACAGTCATACTCCGATTGGTAGTGTCGTCTGTTATGCGACATGTTTTCAATGCTTTACAAAGTTTGTCACAACAGGGAATGTGTGTCACAGTACGACTCATTACTCAGCGTTCTGTATGGTGGAATGTGAACGAATAGATCCAAGGCTGGTTAAAAGACTACATCGATTGTCAGCGTTCGGGCATACAGATTCTACATAAAGAACTTTCGCCACATTCGAGATAAGTTTTGACCATATGTATGTCCGTATTGTTGGTCCATTGTCTACAGCTAATGGCAATCCCTACATTCCCATCAGTGTAAAAAATTTCACCCGCCGACCGGAAGCAACCTCTAGTACGGAGATTATTGCCAACACCATCGCATATAATTCTGTTACACGCTTGACCGCGAACTTCGGAGCGCCCCAAGATTAACACCGACTGAGGACTACAATTTGATTCTAAATCATTTGCATATCTTAATAAACTAATTGGATGTAAATACTACAGCCTATCACACCATGACACACATTCTTGTTGAACGGTTTTATTACATCTGTGGATCACCGTTACGGTTCATAAATAATAATAGGGATTGATTCTAATTACTCTCGATCATTTTACTAGATCTTCGTTGCGACCCATCCGCCACTGTTCTCCAGCAGAACTGGCTTTTAGCAACAAACTGCGCATCCTAGAGCAATTTTCCACTCAAAATCCTAATAATCTGCAAGGTCAAGTTAATTACGTGGCAAAGTCAAAATCCTATGCTGCAAAACTTCGATACATAGCACCACTACTTGCCAACACACCCTTGTGTTACACCGTAATCAACTGATAGTGCACATGTGTTTATCCGGTGCGATCGAGTTTGTGACAATCATAAGACGATCCTCTTCTTGTCATATGCCGGTATGATAAGTTTATCGTCATACAGTATTCCCATGCAATCCAAACTATTGCAAACAACCATATCAAACCGGCATATACTGATTTCATAAGAAGTCAGTTTTGCAAACAGCTGTTTTCGGTCATTCTCATCAGGCTTTTACAATTACATAGGGTAAGTGAACATTATAACGTGTCAAATAGGTCATCAAAAATCACAGGAGTGGTACGGATCACAGTCTACTGGGGGAGGGTAGGAGTGTTGGTGAATGTGCCATGAGAAATGCGTTCATCAGTATCGAGTATACTGATTTGGCAGAACTCCAAATTTACAATACGTTAGCACGCCCCAGTCACTGTTCTTTCCAAACACCCCGTCCACAAAAACTGCCGTCGACACAAATGTGCCTCTGCTACACACGAAAAGTTCGGGCAGATAGGTTCGTTGGCCGAACCGCTACATTGCTCGCAAGAATATTACATTTTCCTGAATTTTTCCGGTAAGTTCTCCAAGTGTAGTTATGTTTGTGCCTTTAGACCTGACGCTTATGTTTGACACGTGCTCCAAATTCAGCCGGGTATTCTCGTCAAGACCCAGTTATCATTCAGCTATATACAAATCAGGTGTGGATTTATTCAATGTATTTTTACGTCTTCGCTGCATGCTAACTTCAGTAATAAAGTACACTGCACTTAACATATAACCGAGCGGTACGGAGCGCACGGAAAGTGATGAACCAATCAGTAGGAAAGAGAAGGCATACAGAAACGATTACAAAACAATTAAGTAGGTAGACTGTTAAAGGTAAAACGATCGAATAGCATGCATGACTCACTTCGGGTTCGACAACATGTTTAGACTTAGGAAAGTTATCGCCTGAAGTTTTCACGTAAATGTCAGCACGTGGAAAAAGGGAGTCAATGTCCATCCGCTGACGTCGAAAAGGGAGTTGTTTCTTCTGTCCGCCTGTAACGAAGTAAAATACAGCGATGTGGTAGGACAGGAGAGATCACTGTAGAATCTAACGCACTTGAATCAAATGCAATACACGATATCTGAGTTTGAACCAAATCAACACCTGCTAACATATAATCAATAAACCGCCATTTGATGTAATAGTAACAAGAGCGAATTAAAATCTATAAACTGTATAAATCACATCTAAAAGAGACCGTACTCTTCAGCATCTCCCACTAAAATGTAAGCTACATCCGACAAAATGAGTGGCTTCGTAGATGAGTTGGCAGAGCACTTGCCATGGCTGAGGATTCTGTTCCTGTCGCTGGTTTAGGTTCCACCGGAGCCTAGATTTTCACAATTGAGCTTCTTCTATACTAACAAATCTGCCAAACCACTTATCTGTAACAAAATGGGAATAGTCGAACAACTGAAAACTCGACAACCCTAAAAGTACACTCAGGTAACTAATTTGCAGAGAGGTGTACATGTGTGACAAACTACAATTGATTTCCATGGCTAATACAATGGTGCGATCATGAAAGTGTTATACTGCATTATTCTACAGTCAGAACCGAACAAACAATAAAAACAGAAAGACACTTCGACCAAACGTGAGTGGTAGACTGATAGCAAACACTGGTGTCGTCTACACTGGATGATGCTTACCAGGAGTATAGACAACGGCTTGGAAATTCTTCTCTTGTAACGTCATAATTTGTTCCGCCATTCGTCTCGCATCTGATTCGTAATTTCGGAGCTTCTCAATGCATTGTGTATTGAATATTTTCAAATCAGTACTTTCATTCTCCAGCCGTCGATACTCACTTTTGAAACCTACACATACTAATTGTAGAAATATATATGGAATTACTTCTGAACTTTTCTTCGCTCTCCTGTCGCAGAAGTACCAGTTGCTTGTGGAGTTCATTATTTTCACGAACCAAACGTCCATTATCTGCCTTATACGGAGCAATGTAGTCTTCTACGTTAGATCTTAGCTTAAGCTGAGAAGAAAGGTCAGCCTTAGCCTTTCGCAAGCTTTCAGTCGTCCAAACCAGATCACAAAAGAGACGTTCGACCAAAGGCAGGCAATCTAGACTAAGAGGTTGTTTATAACCCAACTGATCCAAGCGCTTCCTAATATTCGTGAATTTCTCATGAGTTGTTTGCGTTGTCATTTGTACAGCTCCTGAAACAAACAAGAGTCAACAGAGACCGAATATGTTAGAGATGAGCTCCTGCCAAGATGTGCGACATATGCGCGATTATGGGAGAGTAAGATTTTATGAAATACTTGGGGCAACCTTTTAAGTAGAGTTTGGTCTCTGGTAAGGGTGTATTGAGAAAAGAAACACCCAAAAGTGGATATATAGATGTACATACCTACATAAGGGGAATTGGTATTATTTAAAACAATGTGAAAATAATCCAGAAGAACATGGGAACATTCCAAGTACACTTCGCCATAAAACCAAGATGTTAATTGACATTTTACAGATAATTTTGCCACGTCACTCCCAAAATGCGCATTTTTCGTATCAAACTAGCAAGGCTATTAAAAATTACAATCGCGTAAGGGTATTTCACTTCCGTTTGCTCCTAATGAGTTAATGAAGTAAATCGTGGAACGGAACGTGACAACACTATAAGGTTACTTTAAGGATATGTGTTAAATCCATCATCAAAACATATGCCCACGGCAGAAATAATACGTTCGTTGGAAAATAGTAATCCTATGACAAACGCATTAGCATGGTAATCTGCACACACGTGGATATAGCCGCCGCAATGACTTCGTACCGACATTCCGAACATGCAGCTGCGGACCTCTACAACAAAAGTACTAAAACTAGTCGGGTAACAGCTTATGTTATGTAACGGCCAGGTCAAACGTTTAAATAGGAATATTCAAAAAACTATCACGTCTTCGCCCGAGTCAAGAAAACTTGATTTTTAGTAACAGGAGTCGGCTTTTTTTTGGATACACTCCATTCCTCTTTGTAGAGTGGCCAATAAACTAGTTAACGAATAAATATTCTGACATAATCGCAAGGCAGCGGCAGGCAAATCGTCAACTAGTTGGCTGCTGAACTTCAATCGAATTCTGCTTCGGAAAAAGAACCGAACCTCCAAGCATGAACCACTGGTTGAAGAGATCGACCCTATGGAGTGTAATCCGAATTATGCTCAAAACGGTTTCTCAAATGACCAAAAGGTTAAAGTGCCGTTCACACACCTCGCTGCTGTTGCGTAGTGTAGGGGACAACCCACCGGAAACAATGAAACTGGTTTGCTCCATAACACATCTCAACTGTGACCGGTCGTTAATGCATCTGGTGAATGTTAATCTACATCACCGGACTCAAAAACTTTGCTTGTGGTTGGCCCCGTCACTTCGTTTACGGTTCTATTGTGCAACCGCAACTCTAGGCTGTTGGCGTTCTCCGAAGCACTGTTTATCAGGTGTCACGCATCGGCCCTCCGTTGGCAAAAGGTGCTGACGCAGTCAATTTCGTTATCGTGGCAGTGAACCCTGACTTCGCTACGCGAATAACGTATATAACCAAATGTTTTGTGTAATAGACCAATGAGAATAAAAGAAATGTTTGCATCTCGCAATGTGTCTTGTTGTCGTCCTGATGAACTATGCTTCTGTTACTGGAGGTGAAAGCGTTAGGGAATATAAATGCAGACGTAATTCACTGAGGGATCTACGAGCAGAGAGCACGTCTTTATTGTCTAAAAAACAGGGAAGTGTGAGCTATTAAATTCTTTAATCATTCATCCGCACTAGACTCATGCTTTTATTACATCACCCACACATTCACTATTCATCGTGTCGTGTATCTCCGATTCCCATATAGGCGGGGTGAATGTGGTATAACTGAGAGGTCTGTTTTTATGTAATTAAACCTGCTTCCTTCACACATTCATACGTCTACCAAATTGGTTTCTATTTACATGTTTTAGTTACAAGCCAATTGAAGCATGCCCATCAGGTCTATACTTTTACCCGCAACTTCTCAACAGCTGATCGTCTGTTCGCTGAATTATAACCAATATATCATGTACACAACGTTTCTGCAAATAGATGCTAGCAAACGGCGATGTTGCCCATATGATAACCCTGCTTGAAGTGTGATGAGCTGATAAGACAATGGTCGTAAAATACACTTTCTGTCACAAACAGGCTACGTTTTATGAAGCACAGAGCAAGGTGGATCGCACATACGCATTATACAATCTTCTTTTCAACAACAATTAGACTTCTTTCTAACGCCATAAATGACGAAGGTTAATAAAGGCCACAACTGTTCTCACCACTGGGAAATAGACCTGCACAACAACATAAGCTGACGAAACCATAGTATGAAAGTAAATTAAACGGTCTATGTGAGATTGGAACAAGAGGCTGTTCTTATGGGTGCTCGTCGCTGGAACCGGAACCGAAGTTAGATGTAGTAGGGCAAACGTGTCTACGCAACAGACACAAGAGTACCCGTTATGCTAGTCACGAGATAAAAAAATCACAGGCAATTTGTGCGAAAGGAAATATCGCTAGGGCTGAAAGAACTAGAATTTCCAAGGCTGGGTAATTAAACGTATGTAGATGAACAGTCTATAAGGGTGGAGCGTACATCACATTAAGAGAAAGAATAACAGGTATATAGCAGAGAAGTAGGCTGGGACCCCAAAGCATCGACTTTGAGCCCAGAATCTCCCACAGAAAGCACAAACATTACATCTACGAGAGGGAGCTTTAAAAACTGATGACGCACCGTGATCCCACCGAGGTTAGTTCAATTCCAGTGGATATCCAAAGAGTCGCAATCGTGATGGCCCAAGGAGAATTCGCAGAGGTCAGTGCTGGTGTGGCGGATTGGTAAACGGTAAGAATAGATTACATCCCCCTACAGACATCTGTAAAATAGGAAATTCATGTCGGACTGGTCTAGCAAATGAGCACCGCATATTTCCCAAACCACGTACTAGTCAGGTGCTACTTTGTCGCGCATCAGACGTCAGGTTCACCTGGACACATTGCTTATACAGTCCCGCAAACAAAGTACAAAAAACTCGCGGTCAGTACCATGAAGGGTCGGCGAACCATCCACGAGACCTGAAAGCCCTTGCTGTCAACCAGCTGTCACTGACCGCAGTCCTTTAAGCCGCGAAAATACGTAGACCGAAGTTATCCCGTTGACATCGTCTACAATTAGACTCCTGTATGAAGTTTGCCGATGATGGATCGTAAGACATCAGAATAATTATAAGTCTGTGGACAGTAATCACCGTCGATAGTCATCCAGGATGAATGCTCATACACAGCATCAAAGATTCAACGACTTCTTCCGAAGTGAACATATCAGTGTCGTCAAATCAACACTATGCATGACATACGGAACGGTACCAACTCTTTGGAGGTGGAACGTTGCAGCATATCTGAACAGAGTTGCCCCCTATCGTGTACATCAGATGAGTAGTGTGTGTCAATAAAGACAAGGGGGCCTGATCGACGGTTTTCACTTAGATCATGCATCTCATGCAGACTACCTGAGGCAGGCCGGAACCCCGAATCCAGGATCGCTGGTGGTATTCACTAGCTTTACAAAGACACAGTGGGACTGCTGGAGAACCAGCCGTCATAACCATAGTTCATTAACAATCACGGTTTGTCCAGTGCCATCAACCATAAGCAGATCCTTGTGAGCGCAAGACCAGCCCTACTGAGATGGAAAGAAAAGCATGCGTGCTTTGGGTCCATCGGTGGTGAACAACAATACCTTAATCAGCCTGAGTTACAGGGGTGTAATGCTTTTTTAAATGTTACCCTGCAGCATAAGTTTGCCGAAAACGTTTTGTAACAAATGCGGAAATCCTGAGAACCACTTTGGCTAGTTTCGGGGATTTGTCTGTTGCTATAATAACTTTTCAGTCCTCAATGCACAGAAATGACTAAACGCTCAAAACACAGTTCGCAACTTATCAGAACGAGTACGAGATGCAATAACATGTCAGGTATAAGGCTTCTACAGAGACCTATAAGCTTCTTACTTAAGCTGAACTGGACTACAGTCGGTTAATGTGATGTTTACGCGGGTACTCTCGACCAGCCGATGACACCACTGAGGGTACCACACCTGCACAAGTGACAGGTTCCTCGTCCACTTGCGAGCAAAACTGCTAATAACTGTCCAAAGTCACCACGACCAAATCAACGACAGTTCCGAATGTGTATATGTCAGCTGTGGTCAAGACACCCTTTCGTTGCAAAATGACCTAGGAAGTCATCAAAGGATACGATCAATTAGGTTATCGAAAGGCAAGATTTTCCACCTGCGAAGACTGTAATCGTTCTGAGCCTTACGGAGTCTGAAGAACACTCAGTGAAACTTAATGATAAGCACCATCGGGAACTTTGAAACGACAAATGCTCCGAAATAGAATTCGTCCTATTGCGTGCAATCTCGATTATCCAGCTAGCGAAGAAAATCAGCTTTGATCAGGCAGGAGAACCTCACTTTGACAGTGTAGTGCTGTAAGTACCAACGGTGACTGAGTTCATTCATACGTTGCCGATATGTTTCGATCTCACACCTGTTATGCACTTGTATATTTTCCTTCGTCTGCATTATTCATACAGTTCTCTATTTTGCATTACAGCCATATGACTTGTTTACAAGTTGAATAAAGCCTATCGTTTGGCAACTCATCATTCTCTCTCAGTAACAATCTATTGATCTAAGGTTCCGAATCACTACAATTTATTCAACTTGTAAAATGGCTGATCGTATCTTGCGTCCTGATCGTTTCGACGCCGACCCTCATTCGCCTACCGCGACTGACCAGTGGCTTCACTGGCGAAAGACATTCGAGAACTTTCCCTCTGCTGCAAAATCGCTTGAAATAGATGCATTGTCCACTCACGTTAATTATGTCAGTTCATCTGTATACAAACACATCGTGGAATGTGACTCCTACAAAACAGCCATATGTA
>LUCH01005753.1:8433-20746 GCA_013368495.1 Paragonimus heterotremus | reverse complement strand
TTCCGTTGGGAGCATTTTCAGAACGTAAAATAAATTAGGAAAGCTAACATTATGCTTTTATCGAAAAAAATGGTGACATATTTTTTCCCACAAAAGTGCAAATATGGGCAATTTCTAGGTACACCTGATTTTTCTCATTGCAACACCACTAGCATATTCGAACAAATCCATATAGTTGCCCCGTAATATGAATTTTAATATTTGATGAAAAATTTGAAAAATCTCTTTTCGCGCCTAAATGGCCGTTTCCAACTCGTTTCGGCCTTGAAACACCATACCGGCGAACTACACAGTTGCCAATGCGTTCTTTGTCAGTTGCAGAATAGAATACATGCTGCACTAACCCGAGAGTGTTCATTTTTGCGACGTTTTGTAAGGAATAGGCGGAATGTAAAAGCACTTCCGCATTATGTTGACATTGTATTTCAACAGGTATAATAACACAGTTGACAGACGAACGTGTGCGACGACATTTCTGCCGCCGTTCTTCGTATCCAATCAGTGTGCGCGATCATGACAGTCAATTACATGCGGTACAAAGCAACAAATGGATGTAAAACAAGACAAACATGGAACCTGTTGGTAAATAGAAACGTTATCAAAAGGAAAAGTGTCACACCTTACAACGTTCGATTTACACATGAGGAAAGAAGATAGTTAGTTTGTTTCACAGCTTTAGTCCAAAAAATGATGTTACATTAATTTATCTTTTACAAGGTTAAGTAAGGACCATGTTTTGCGACATGCAAGCCGGCCGTCCTTACTCTGATTGCCCGCCGCATTCGCGGAATAACTGTGGGGCAACGCGGAGACATCAGGTGACAGCCTTCTTCCGAAGTAGGAGTTCCAACGACAGTCCTGAAAAAGGAAACATCAAGAAACAAACATGAGCCAATGGCCCAGTAGGCCATGCACACGACTTACACAAACGATAACTAAGAGGGGCGCCGACAACACAGCAGCAAGCTCCGTCACCAATTCAAATTCAACTCGGGCGCGCCTGTTGGTTTCGGTCGCACATTACAGTTTCAAATATTTCAAGGTCACGTCAGGGAATACGTGTAAATGTATCTTCGTATAATTTCGCCGTTATTTGACAGAACTTCGATCGGGAAGCCATTGAAATAATTTAGTTTGGACGAAGGAAGAAGGAAAATTTCAAAATCCGACGAAGAATTGGGCAGACTATAGCGCGGGACCGCGATGATCGCTTGAAAACGTTGAAAAGTTGAAAATCTCACTAATCCCTCGGCCGATATGTGGTTTTGAGCCTCCATTCATTGCGAAAACTTTCCTTGCGTTATGGATGCCCGTGGGAATAAGAAAAAGAGCACAATATCGTGTATTCAATGAGCCAATGTGAAGTATTCACATGTTTTATGAAGATTGATGTAAATGTTATATTTTTTGACAAAAACTTCACGCGATATTAATATTTTTGGCTTTGTTTTACACAACGGATGTAACGTTGACAAATCATTGTTGTGGCACTCTGCGATAGTTGGCTTACCAAACAGCTACTTCCAGACTGATTATCATGTGATAATCAGACCCAAGCAGCATCAGCCCCACTTCTAATTGAGCAAAATTGGGCTTTTTCTAGGGCAAAATCGGGCTCTGTATATGAGTGCGTTTTTCATGTTTAATACACGACAATATCACATGCTGTATACTCCCTGCTATGTCTTCATTTCTGTTGTTCACAGTGTAGCCTATATGTTAACATGTCTCCTTTTTTGATTTGTTTTAATGCATCACTTTTACATAATTAATCGAGCTGCGTATGGGTCAACTTCAAATGCCGGTGAGTTGTGATGCGCATCGTTTGTTTTTATCACATTATTCCACAACGTAATCAGTTGATTATGTCGTCTAGAAAACAAAAGATGGCCTTTCGGTGTCAACTATTTACCGAAAGTGCAGGAGATTCGTGTAGCAGGATAAGTGCTTCAGATGTGAACAAGCGTCAAGGTGGGATCACAGGAATAGCTGTCCATATTTGCTTGGACTGGTTGCTTCAATTTCCAATGTGATGCAGTTTCTTCCCAATGTAATCTCAAATGCGGATTAGGTGCTCATGCAGAATCACTGCCAGATATGGTGGAATCAAAAGCCGCCAATGCAACAGCTTTGAATCCCACCGAGAAACCTGGCGCCGTGACGGGGAAAGAATCGGTTGATTATAATGATTTATGCATTGTATTAAAGTTTCTGTGTAGGACCATCGCGTCCCATGGTAACCTCTTCCGAAAGAACAATTCAGCAGGACATTGTTAGTTGGTTTCTACCAGGAAACATATCACTTGAAGACCAGCGAATGATATTGGAATCTATGAGATATTATTATCCTTATTTATCGAAGGACCCTCGAACGTTGATGGGCACTCCTCGAGCTTGCAATAAATTAACCATCAGAAATAGAGTTTACGTTCACCTTCGTTTAATACGCGGCCTCCTGAAATTGTTTGTAATGAACTGTCCTTGCAGTTGAACGTTGACGGGATACGAGTGTACAATTCGCCCCACACTCAGTTATGGCCTAGTCTCTGTAGAGTTACCAAGCCCTTTATGTCCGTGCCTTTTGTGGTTGGTGTATACAGAGGTCCAGTGAAGCCGTGGGATGTTCAAACGCACATGCAACAATGCGGCGACGAAATAAGTGTTCTCTACCGGGCGGGGTTCGCCGTTCCTGGGGGCACTTCGAACATCTTCGTTGTTCCTTCAAGCGTTGTGTGTGATACGCCGGCTCGTTACTTTGTGAAACAATGTAGAGATCACGCTAGCTATGTTGGTTGTGACCACTGCGGTCAGCGTGGTGTGGTGATAGCGCGCAGAGTGACTTTCCTTAGGTGTGACTTCCTGAACAGGACGGATGGAAGTTTCCATTCCCAAAGTAACGTGCGACATCACACTGGTGATTCGCCATTCCTCTCTGTACCCCTGGATATGATTCGAAGTTTCCCGCATGATTATATATGCACCTTGTTTGTTTAGGTGTCACTAAAAAACTGATCGGTCTTTGGGTATTGTCCCCACGTGACGCTTGACGTCACCTTCCGTTTGCGTGCATATATTATATGTCATTCTTTAATGATACGCATCTAAGCTTCTTTTGTTAAAATTTATTGATTATCTTCGTCGGACGGTTTTCAGTCATTCACGGTCGACATGAAATTGTTTACAATCTGCATAGCTTAATTCATTTGGTAGATGACGCGTTGTATCACGGACCTCTTGATAGTTTCTCTTGCTTCCTTTTTGAGTCATTTTTGCGCTTCCTGAAGGCATGCGTTCGTGGCCCGAACAAACCAGCAGAACAAATATTCCGTCGACTGAATTAATCTAATTGCGGGCTGGAGATACACGACGGTATATTCGTGGATGACGTTAGTGTGGCCTTGGGCGGTCGGAGGGTCCCTCGAGCCGACAGCAGAATAATAGAAAACACTATGTACTCCGCGCGACCACCCAATAATTACGCAATAATTGATGGTATGTCGGCGGAGGCTGTTGGATTTAAGACGAATTCTGTTTTATTAAAAATATTTAATAAAGTGTCCACTTTTTTCCATCATCACCTCAATTCCAGTGATTTACTTATTCATCTGGTTACTGACCCTCGTCCCATTACCTATACGAACCCCACTGATAGTATCATTTGTAAATGCTTTTGTCTTCCTCATAAAGCTAATGATGTTTTAATTCCCACTTTGCATACTTTCAGTTAATAAGAAAACATTGTCATATTCGTTCTCTTAGACTTCCCGTGCTCACCGAGTGCACGCCAACACAGTAGCGTAATAAACACGTTGTCGATCTGTTTTCTTTTCCAGCTGTACCTCATTGTACAGTTTATATCGGACGACTCTATCGCTGCCGTTCGTAGTGACTGAATGGTTTCGGAAACGTTTGTAAAATGGCCGGCAATTAGAGACGGAAGCGTTTACCGGCGAATGTTGCTCAGCGCCATACAGCTACCACCGGTTACCGCTATTGAAGAAGTCAACGTTATGTCACAGACAGGTAACAGTAACATTACAAACTAACACATCCAAGATTCCTACGCGGGGACTTCTAAGCTAGAGCAGAATTTGCTAAAAGAATCCAGCGGTGGACAGAGTGACGCAACAGAGAGACCGACCTACTTTGGCAACCGCTGATCAACTAGAAAGAAAGTTCGTTCGATGTTTACATTCCCTTTAACATTAGGGTGCCTGTTCGACTTACCTCTTCCGAAGGTGAACAGGATGAGTGTAATCCAGTTCTTGCATCCGGGAGCACACATTAGAGGTCCTTATCCGTTTCCGACTGTTCAATACCAGTACCACCGGAACCAGTGCTGAGGCATTTTGTTTCCACACCTATGACGTAAACTGTTGTGTACTGTTCACTCCTAAGCACCTACAGTTCTCCAAGGCCACTGGCACTTGCACAAGCTTCACCGGTTATGTCCTGCAGTGATACGCGGACACCCAACAACGAGGCTGCATGGCTTGCAGCAATTACAAGAAATACTGATAGGATTCATCATCATTTCGAAACTACTTTCCTAGATGCTGTGGCTGCATTGGGGAAGCGTGCCGTACATGTTGAAGCAGCCCTAAATTCGTTAGCCGATAAAATACAGTTAAAACACAGTTTAACAGCTACGACGTGCAGAAGAACCATACCCGTTACTCTACAAACAATAAACTCAACCAGCGAACTCATCTCGTGTGAATTACAGCTAGAGGATTAACAGTACTACGAAGCTGTTGTTGCACAGTTTTCTAGAATTGGAGGGACAGACCTTCGTGATCTACTGCGTCGAATCTTGTCGTCCGTATTCAGTGTTACTTTCTCCAAACAACTGAACTGGAGTGGGATTCACGGGAAGCATCAGGCCAGCAAACTTGAAGTAACGAATGCTATTACACGTAATCCTACTTTTCACAGTCTGATTATTTTCAGACGCGGTACACAACTCCGAGTTCGCTGGAGCAACGGATGAAGAGGTGGAGTGGGAGATCAGAAAGTGGTCTCATAACGTTCGAGACCGCGCTGGTGGAAGAAAATTAAGAGTGAAAACTGATGTCACTTGACTGTTTTATTTGATATACCTATGCCAGAGAAACATTTGTACACACGTGTGCGACCTTTCTTGTATCTTCGCATGTAAACGTACATATGTTTCATCAACTGCTTTCAGCGTTGTGTGCCGCCTATCCGTTCATACAGCAAAAGCAAAGACCTATCAGTATAAGACATAGCGTACGAGCGATTGCCACTTGTAGTTCAAAATAATGTGTATCGTTGTCTGAACTATCATCTTGTATCTTTTCACCTCATTTCAGATAGGTGGAATACGTGTGCCAAAATGACAACCCCGCAAATAAAGTAAGACTTATTATTACAGATAGCTCTGTGCTCCCGTTTTAAAATTGCATCTGTATGTTATTTGTGTTATATCTAGTTTGTCACATCAACCATAAGTTGACCTTAGAACATTGGCTATCGCTTTTTGTGCAAACGCTTCCATTGTTTGCTCGTGCATTTTCATCTACACAGACAGCTACATTACGTTAAGCTGCTTCACTGACGTACTCACTTAAAACATCTTATCTGTTACTTTGCAGGTACTCTTCGAAGACTGACCATCCATATAGACAATGAAGATCAGTTAACAAAGTTATGATTTGCATCGTCAACCAGTTGTATGGGAAGGCACCAATGTACTGATCTGAACAACCGTACTGTACATTTACGATGACTAACAATAAATGTGCTTGTATTCACAACCTTTCGTTCATTGTCGCTTGTAGTCTTGTACTGGCGGGTCGTCCGGTAGATTAGGGAGCAAGGCTGACGCGGCGGAGCGATTATATGGTAAGATCTAGAGGAATAATGCGTAGTAGTTGAGAGAAGCCAGATGCGTAAGTGAGATTTTACGCAGTAAAACGACTTTACAGCCAGCCCCCATTTTACCCCCATGGGTCCCACTGGGGGCCCACCGGTCAACCGCTATTTTTGCCCACCGCCAGCCCCCAAAAGCCCCCGGGGTCCCCTAAGGGACCATATGGGGCATGTCGTCAGGGAGAACTTCGTCAGGAGTTTTGACGCCAGGTTGTTTTATGGCGTTAATGATCGAGCAAAGATCTATATTTCATAGCATATAATGATTACTAGGTGGTTAACGAGGAGAGTTACGACGCAGGAAAGACAACACGATATGAATTGAGGTTTCACTGGGTTTATTACGTATTTTTGTCGTCAGTTTGTTTTATGGGGTCAGTGTTTGAAGTAGAATAAACATTTCATAGTACGCAACACTTACTGATGGTTAATGGGGAGGGCTTTAGGTAGGGGAGAAAACGCACGATGTGGGGTGAGGTTATAACGATGTTATGTAAGGTGAACAAGCGAGATCGTTTTAACAGTTTCCGGTGGAGAGTTCTGTATGTTGGCCAAGTAAACAGTCCGTAATGGTCATCATTGGTTATAACCTGATTGATTACCAAGGTGAACAGGTTATTACGAATGGGTATATATGTATGTGAAAAAGTGAATGTGTGATATATGGTCCTTTTTTAAGTACAACTCTGTATAGGTAACGCACATGAATCAAACGATGTCGTTTCGTGAATGTGTAATGAACCAAGTACCAGATGGGATGTGAGTAATCGGTGGATAAACAGTAAACAGTTGCAGGCGAGCTGTCTCAAATGGGACTCTGATAGTAAAGATGGGTAAATACGTTTATCCTGCTGACGGCTAAACGTTATCTGGACCACATTCAAAAAGGTCATCAGAAGATATACAAAGTTTAAGGATTGACATTATGTTCAATAATGTTAGGAAGCTGTCTAGGCACTTTCTAAAATGCTGAATGTTGTTACTCGCTCTAGTTTCCTTCCGCAAAGTTTTCTAGTTTTGGTGCACTTGTCTCACGCTTGAGAAATTTCTGTACATAATATAATATACCTTGATTCGTTGTGGCACATATTTTTGATTCAGAATTCAAGGTTGCGCGCTTTCGAACGCGACGGGTGACTCGAAATTTGATTCAAATTTCCTCGCCGTTACTGTCTGCGCATTCCTCTGCTCTATTGGTGCCCTGTGCATCAAAAATTGCACTCGGTTATTGGGATTCGTTACCGAATAACATACCGAATCATTACATATTGAAAGTCTGGGTTGCATTTCATTTGTTTCTGTATGTTTTATATTTTGTATGGCTAGTTTCCATTGACAACGACAAGAGTCAGATCTTACAGCGCTGGGACTCAGTTGACCGAGGCAGCGAGCATTTGCAGCCATTGTGGATGCAGAAGGTCCTTACCAAATGGTATACTGTGCCATCAGTGCCAGAAGTGGTATCACTTCAAGTGCACTGGCATCAACGAACATCAGTACAAACAACTTGCCTCTTCTGCTTTAAACTTTACCTGCATGAGCTGCAGGTTTGACGGAAGTCAAGGCGCCGCTTTGCCGCTAAGTAGTCACGCACGCGTCACGAAAAGTGAAGCGACGCAGAAAACCTACGGCTGTAAAAGCGGAGCTGTTCTTCTTAGCACTATATGCCTCTCCGTTTCTTCAATGGGGAATGGGATGGAGGAATACCAGCGGATTCTGCCCGAAATGAAGTTGGAACTCCAGCCCCTAAATGAATGTATAGCGCTTGCTCTCCCTAGTGTTGAGGTCACCAGGAAGGCAGTTGCCCCGTCAATTACACATTTAGAGGAGGCAGCGACGAATACGGAAGAAAAAACTCTCGAAGAAAGGAGAGTTGTTTTATGGGGCCGCTTCCCCACAGAACCTTCACCACCAGAACTAGGTAAGTCAGCCTTAGCTTCTTCTTTATTCCTGGACTTCACAAATCTCGTGTTCACTAGCAGGCAACGCGCCAAAACAACCAGCAAGTCACTCGGCCTTTTGGTGACCTTGCCAGCCATGCTGAGCCCCGAGACAGTGGTGGAAAACTCAGAAGGTTTAAAATCCATCAACGCCCACCTGATAGGCGTTTCTTTCGACCGCTCTCAGCAAGGGAGGGCGTAACGTGAGCGGCAGACTAAAACTAAGTCACTTGTCTCGGAAAACTTCAACTTGAGACTGAGGTCGTGGTTTCTGTGTCAGCAGTATCCGCTCAGGCCTGCGTTGCAATGGTCGAAAGCGAGGACTCTGGTTCCATAGTCGCCATCCCAGCAGCCTACGCCCCAAACACGGACAAAAGTGTTCAAAACACAGCACAGATATCGCTCTCTGAGTTACCCACGCAAATGTCACCAAGAAGCCCTATAGAAAATTCTTTCTTCCAAAAGTTTCGAACGATGAGAGCCTGTTTATAATACCGCCTATACATCAAAAAGAATTTTATTGGTACGCCCCATAGACCATATCTATCAGTGGCTCCGTGAAACCAACCACATTGTCTCCTTTTAAACCCTGCATCCGGCAGACGGAGAAGTCAAGTTTTCCGTGGGTGGAAACTTTCAAACACCCCCAGAAAAGCGGAATTTAGCAGGTGTACAGGGGTCGCGAGTTGCGTCACCGAAATTGCTGGTCAAGCGTCTTGTAGGGACTTTGGCCTACACATAACCAGTGACGTCGAGCCCACGAACTCAAAGGAGGGCCATCAGAACCACTCGGCAGTATATGCCGTGTCCAACCTCACTGGCGTCCTCAACACTATGTGTTCTTTCTCAAACTCTTCTTTGCACTCTCCTCTCGGCTTTCTCAAGAGATCAAGCGAGAAATTAGTTCTTAAGTGCATGTATACGGAATGTCTGAGTTTGTTAACTAAGTTACCGGAAACCAGACATTTAACTCATGACATACAACCCTACATCTTTGTTCTCACGGAGACTTGGCTTACAGGTGACATCAGTGACAGTGAACTGAGTGTCCCCGTGTACCCAGTTTAACGAACCGTCTCCATTCGAGGGAGAATGGCGGATTCTGAGATTTCCCCTCAATATTTTCTCCCAACACCCCCGGTTGCCCGTGGATTTCATTCCTCTGATAAATGTGATGTTCTGTGGCTTCGATTAGCTTTGATTGGCCGCGACTCACTCCTAGTGGGGGTTGTCTGTCGTTCTCCTTCATCTGACGTCTCTGATGACGACAATTTTCTTGTGAAGCTAGACAGCTTCCTAGGCCAACAAAACTTTACTCACCTGCTTATAAGGGGCGACTTTGATACACTGAATATGAAACGGGCTTCATTTTCCCACCAGGAATGTAAAAGCGGATTCTCGACCTCCTTAACGACGCTGATACGACGAAGAACGTGGACGCAGCATGTCAGCGCCCCGAAGCGGCATTGTTCTGGTCGGACTCCCTCTCTGCTCTATCTGGTCACCACAAATGAGATCCACCTGGTAGACAGAGTGATCATCATGGCACCACTTGGACACAGTAACCGCTCTCTGCTCATTTTTGATCTTATCCGCTACTGGTTACAACAATCAGTAAAGAAGTCCACAGTTCAAAACTTTAATCAGGCTGATTTTAACAGCCTGAGAAGTCACCTGGGTTCGTTTCTTTTTGACTATGGTTTCGTGGCCCAGAACTACCGTGTACTTCGAAGCACAAGTGAGAGGGCGGACGACTTATTTGTGCCGCGCAAGCTGTGCACTTTATCATATCGGCCACCTCTTCCGCGCAGAATACGCCGTCTGCTCGACGTCCGTTCCTACTTACTCGCTGAGGATCAGTTTATGGGGAAATTGGAGAACCTATGCGCGTTCCACATCGTCCGAAACAGGTGTACACGGGAAACCTGTGAGTACACCAAACTCGTACAAGAAAAGGTCCTCCTCAGAGCCTACGGAAAGAAAAACTTCTTATTTAAGCACATACGACGATTAAGAAAGAACAAATCCTAAGCTCTTTCTCTGCGACTGCCTGAGGGGTAGACCTGAACTTACTTCCTAGCTTTGACCGAGTTATTCAGGGAGTACTACTCGATGGTCTACAACGTCGCACCACCGGTTTGACACCCTATCCTTCCATTTCAGAATATCCAGCAACCACTGGTTACCGCTGAGTTTCCTGTGCTAGAATTTGAAGACCCTTTATCCAAGGTCACTCCATAAAGTGCAGTGGGCCTTGATAAGATTCATCCCAGAATTCTCAAAGAAGCAGCCGCTAGTCTGGTACAACCCTTTTACAAGCTGTTTAAACAGACACTCGAGACTGGCATTCTCCCCAGCGCATGGAAAGAAGCGACGGTCACGCTCATATTTAAAACGGGTGGCCAGCATTCTCGGGCCATCTATCGGCCAATCAGTCTTACTAGTATTCCATGCAAGATAATGGAGCGCTTGTTAAAGCATGCCATCCCCAAACATCTCTCATCAAGCCGTCTTTTTCCTCCTACCCAGCATACCTTATTTCCTAACCGGTCATGCGTAACTAATATGCTTATATTTGTGGATAGCCTGACAGAGACCAAAGATAATGGCCTCAACTCAGATGTTATTATCTTTTGCTTTGCCAAGGCTTTTGACCGTGTCCCACACGGTCTCTTGAAAAACAGTCTGGAAGACTCTGGTATTCAAGGAGAGGTTCTTCGCTGAATTACGCCTTTCCTGGATAACAGAACGTTTAGAGTAAGAACCGGATCAGACCCTTCTTCTCCCTCATTCATTTCCGCGGGAGTTCCTCAAGGGTCATTGTTAGGTCCTCTGCTATTCCTGATCTACATTCATGACCTTCTGGAAAATATTTCCGGCAACGTCCTGTTATTTGCCGATGACCTATAAACCTGGAATTCCACTGATTCCAGTGCACTACAGATTAATCTTGAAGCTACTAAGCGCTGATCGGACGATTGAAGCGTCCCACTAAATGACAATAAGTGCGCACATGTGTCACCCGGTGGAAACTCTAGCAACGCTTTTGTGATTCACGGTACATTCGGCACAACAGATATTATGAAACATGAGCTGCAGAAAGATTTAGGCATCTGGTTGTCGGCTAACTTATCTTTCGCGCATCACTATGAGATGTCGGCGAAAAAGGATTCGCCGCTCCTAGGATGGTTAGACTCACCTTTCCCCGCACAGACAAAAGAGCGTTTCAAACGCTTCACTAGTCTGCTACTCAGGTCGCATATACCAGTGTGAAAAATGACACATTATTTGTTAGGACCGTCCGGCAAGCGGCCACCAAACCAGTCACGGGCCTAAGAAATGTCGCTTACGAGTACCGACTTAAAATTCTTGATATGTACTCACTTGAACTTCAACGACTCCGCGGTGATATAACTCTTGCACACCTCTTCTTTGGAGTGGGTTTCGTTGAACAGTTCTTCATCAAAGCGAATAACAACGGCCGGCGAGAATATAACAAGAAGCTTTTCAAGCTTCGTCTTCGGACCTTTCTTAGGCAGCAGTTCTTTTCTTACAAGGTTATTAACCTTTGGGACTGTCTTCCTCCTGAGGTCGTTAGCAGCGCTTCTAGCCTTCGTTTTTAATCATTACTTGATTCTCGTTTTCAAAAACCTCTATTGTGTAGGCAGCCTAAATTTGTTTTTGGTATTTACTGTAACCTTCAAGGGCGTCGCCACATCCAGTTTTCAATTATCGCCTTTCAGGCCAACAGACGCTCGTCTGATACTGAACAAGAAAAACTGACTGGATCTGGGTACCTCGGGTCTCTGCCCCGATCCCGTGTATCGATCGCTGAATCGCTAATTCATCTAGGGAACTTACTCGTTATATACGAACAATGTCTAATTATGTAGGATGAGGTCGTACTGATAATTCATCCATCCAGTTGACCTAAGCAGTGGTCAGCGCCCGAGCATTCAGTGCGCACTGATAGTAGTAGTTGCTCCATTTGGCTGGTTTCTACCATGAGCGGCAGGAAGAAAAAACACATGCGGAAAGTGTTGAGAAAGTAATACTTGGAGCGTTTAGGAGACGTGCTAAGAGACATATTCAGTTCTGTTGAATGTCAGGTTATGTGATCGTGCATTTCCATTCCGCCTATTCCTTACAAAACGTCGCAAAAATGAACACTCTCGGGTTAGTGCAGCATGTATTCTATTCTGCAACTGACAAAGAACGCATTGGCAACTGTGTAGTTCGCCGGTATGGTGTTTCAAGGCCGAAACGAGTTGGAAACGGCCATTTAGGCGCGAAAAGAGATTTTTCAAATTTTTCATCAAATATTAAAATGCATATTACGGGACAAATATATAGACTTCATCGAATATACTAGTGGTGTTGCAATGAGAAAAATCAGCTGTACCTAAAAATCGCCCATATTCATAATTTTGTTGAAAAAAATGGGTCACCATTTTTTTTCGATAAAAGTATAATGCTGGCTT
>LUCH01005752.1:16695-30768 GCA_013368495.1 Paragonimus heterotremus | reverse complement strand
TATTCCACGTCACAGTTGAGCTGAGCGGCGGCTCGAGCCACAGCATCTTTTGGTCAGGCTCATGGCTGTCATGATGATGATGATGAGGGTACCTTTTCTAACCCCCCTTATTTCTGATACGGAAGACATCAATGCCACAACTATGAAAATAGTTCTGCTGTATGCCCATAGAATCGTGGCTCACTATCTAAGCACTCCTATGCTGTCAGTGGTGCGACATACAATCCTATGTGTGTAACTGCTGTTCGTCTGACTGCTCCCCTTTGGCTTCTCTGACAAGGTTGCACCTGGAAGGACTGGAGTCTTAGTCAACATAGCCCGCCGGATCAAAACAGTTTACATGCCCGACCACCTCGTTAAGGTAGCAGTATAGGTCGGGTTCGAATACATTCTTCAGTCTGGAATTGTGCTCTTCTATTGTGGCGGCGTGAACACTAATTTCGTCGAGGTAAATTAAACATTTCCCTGGTACTAAGTTTTGCAACACTGTCTACATTAATCGCTGAAAAGTCGCAGGCGCGTTAGCTAGACCGAACGGCATCGTTTCAAATTCATACAACCTGGATGGAATGACGAATGCCGTCTTTTGACGATCTGCGGGACGGACTTCAACTTGGCAGTACCCCGAAGCTAGGTCAAGCGTAGAGAACCAATTTGCGCCATGTAAAGCATCGAGTATGATATCTCCGTGACAGAGAAAATTAATCTCTGTTCGTTATAGCATTCAGACGTCTGTAGTCAACTGATAACCATAAGCTCCCGTCCTTCTTTTTAACCAACACGGTGGGGGATGCCCTGGGGGAGGTCGGTGGGCGTATAGCTCTTGTTAAGAATGTCTTGAATCGTGGTATTCAGTTTCAACTGATAGTGAACAGGAATTCTTCTGGCGGGTTGTCGAAGAGGATGGTAGTCGCTTGTATCAAGTTCTTGCACAAGTCCAGGCTGCCCAGGTTTCTCACCACCCTACCGGAACACGTCAGGGAAGCTACGTAAAAGGCTTGCTAGCATGAGCCTTTTGGTATAGGGCAAAGCCGTCCTAGTTAGTAATTGTATCAAAATCGATTCCAGTTCGTCTAGTTTATCAGAAGCTTCTAGTACGTTTACCGTTCGAGGCCCCCCTTCCACTCGAACATTCTTGGCATTATAACGAAAGCAGATTGTCTGTGGGGCTGAGTCGATCTTATCGCAGTACTGTCGTAGAAAATTCTTTCCTAACACCGCGCTCCATGGCAGGTGGCTGCTTACTGCAAACTGATGTCGAGTTGTTAAATTAGTCAGCTGTACTTTGGCCCCTACTTGTGTGCCCATCCGTAAGGTTGTGCTGTTTGCCATTAATAATTGATGGCGGTACTCAGGCTGGACTATTTTACAGTTTAGTTGGCCTTCCACGACCGAGTTTAAAATAGAACACAAGGCATCAGTATCAATCAAAAAGCAGATAACCTCACTGTCTACTCCACCGTTCACAGTTAGTGGCTTATCTACATTAGCATTGGCGAAACAGACACGACGAAAGTGACCTACTTCGTGTAACTCGGCTCACTGCCAGAGGCGGGTCGTGTCCACACTTCTGCGCGCCTGAACCAAATCTCTTTCGGTAGATGCAGTTACTCGCTAGGGAACTTGGCTGGGAGGAATTTCGGGCAGCAAAACACGTGTTCTGTTACTGAAGAGGTGTCGCGCATCGACTCCTGCACCGTCTCAAATGCCCGTGCGTTTTCAATTGCCTTTAACAGCGACGACGCCGGTTTGCACAGGGCTTTTCCGCGTAATTTCTGATTAGATAACCCCAAACAAAAACGGTCGCAAATCTGACAATCTCTTTCCCCCGGGGATGATTGTGGAAACGCTTTCAGAAGTAGCTCCCGCAGGTCACAAATGAACGAATCCACCGATTCCGACGGTTACGGACGCCTGACATGGAACCTTTCGCGATAAACAGGCGCCGATTCCGTGCGCCCGAACAATCCTTGCACGGTTCCCCATATGACTTCAGGTGGTGAATCTGGGGCCACACCAAATGCACGGAATTGTTTCACAGCTGCATCACTCAAAAACTAAGGATATAAAAGCTGCGGAGCTTGTAGTTCACTGCTGATAAGTGAATCTAGGCTAACATGTGTTTGAATTTCTGACGTGTGAAGGGAATATTCCTTATCTGGATTGTGTATTTGAAGAAAGCTCAAGTCTCTGTTCGAAATATTCATAAAATATAGAAAAAGCTATCCTTGTGGATTGGAGGCTGAAATTTGCAATATCGCTGTCACGTATTCGAAGCACCTGAGACGAATTGTGGACGCCAGAAAAATTAGGGAAAGAAGTGGGAGCTATCAAAAGTGCTATGTGACGATTTTAATGTCTACATGGGCTACATATAGGCCGGTACATTTGGTGTTTTTCCCTTCCAATTGAGGTGTCCCTTTTCCGTTTGTCAGTTTCTTTAACCAATACTAGCAGCAGTGGAATCTTGTGGAAATTTTTTGCATAGGTCCAGGAAGAGATATTCGGGCAGTCACTCTGAAAGTTGGCGGTTGCGGCAATAGCAAGTGTTACCTGGAGGTCGGTTCCGAAAGTATACAATGTGATGGGTGTGCGAAGTGATGCCACCATCGGTGTAGCAAGCTTCCGAAATGAGTTTATGACTTGTATATGGTTCTTAAGGGACTGGTTTGGGTTTGCAGGTCATGTATGGGTAAACTGCACGATTGTACTTCTGTTGTGAACACTAGAGTAAACCTGGAAGAGGACTCTGGTAGTAGCACACTGCCTGTTGTGCTCAGCGAGGTAGATGACAGCATATGGGGAGTAAGGGGTAATGAATCGAATGTTCCAAATACTGAGGGAAAACTTTGCAACGAGGTGAAAGATTCTGATGGAATCCGGGGTAAAAATGGAAGAAAGGCGGCTGCGAAGTATGACCATTCTCCGGGTTTGGTCAATGAGTTAGACTACAAAACTGCTGAACTAAATGTCCCCGCTGTTAGCAAGGTGTGATGTAGAAAAATGACTGTCGTAAAAGGGGACGAAGGCAATAAGCGGGTTGGAAAGGAAGACAAAATAGTGAGTAACCGGGAATTGGTTGAAGAACGTGTAGAAAGAGGTAGGAAAGAACTTAAGAAACTGGAGGGGCTAGTTAAGGATAGTTGTTTCAGGATGGAAGCCCAAGAACAAAGATTTACGGGGGTCCATAACCAAGGTGAGCTTTTGGTCAAAGCTGTGTTTGGTCTCGAAACTAAAGGGGACTTAGCCCTTGGTAGAAATAGAAATGTCATCATCAGAGGCATCCCTGAGCCCATTATGAAAGAAGGTAAAGCTAGAGAAAGAGCGATGCGATTTCACCTGGTGGACTTCCTAAGGCAAGTAAATATTCCTGAGTATGTGGCTATTAAACGAGTAGTGAGGTTGGGTGAGTGGCAGGCTAATACATACTGTCCAAGGCTAATGCTGGCTGTGTTCGCCAACCCCATGCACCGAGATGGATTCTTGGCGGCAGCAGGACAGACATGCACGGTCACACAAGGTCGAGTTACGGTAACGCCGGACGACTCGGTTGAGTGAAAGAATACTAGCCGTCCCAGTGGTACTGGATCATCAATTGCGCCGCAATAGGGCACTAAAGATTTGGGGGCACGGGTACGGCTAACACGCCTACTCGTGGAACAGGAGAGTGGGTAGACAGACAGACGATCTACACCCATTGTAAAAGCGACTCGACGTTAAGAGCGTGGGTCGTTTGGCACGAAGCTATGAAGGACTGGACAACCTCCTGCAACAAACGGGGGAGTGCTCAGGTGTAAATCTTGAGCCATGCGCCGCCCCTCGAGTTAAGGAGGTTGGAATAAGGGATGGTTGTAAAGTCCCTGAGCAGCCCCTGAGAGTACTGTATACCAATACTGTTAGGCTGGGGAACAAATGGAGTGAACTCTAAGGGGAACTAGGAGCGGAGGATGAAGTCGCAGTTACTGAGACCGGGTTATGAGAGGATATGCCCGTCGATAATATATGTCCAACGGGATATGCGACCCACAGGGTAGATAGACAAGATGGCAGAATGGGTGGGGGTGTTCTATTGTTGATGGCGCAGCATCATAGGCAGCGCCAAGGAGAGGGGTGTAATGTGGGAAATATTCAGTTATTAAGCTGTTCTTTGGCAGACAGCAGAACAACGTTGCTGCTCTTGTGCGTTTACAGAAATCTCTCTTTTACTCGACAGGAAGATGAGCAACTACTTAGTGTTATTAGGAGACAAACGAGCACGTCACAGCGACTCCTCATTGTAGGAGATTTCAACGCTCCAGAGGCGGATTGGAGATTGATGCATGCTGCTATTGGTACGTTTGATGAGGCATTGTTGGACGTTCTAAACGAGAAGGCATTACTTCAACATGTCAGTGAGGTTACTAGGTGGGGGGGAGGTCAAACGGCTACAGTTTTAGATCTTGTTATAACAAAAAACCCCAACGACGTTTCGGACTTGAAGGTCGGAACACCCTTGGGCAAGAGTGACCATGGAATCATACGTCTGAAGTTTAGTTGTGTCTACGCCACCCCACCCCCTGCCAAATATCGTAGGTCCTTTAGAAGCATGAATATACAACAACTAAGGTCGGATGCGAAACAGTTTAGTTAGATAGATTGTCATGGTATCACTGATATCAACAAAACTTGGGCCATAATTAAAGATAATCTTGTGCAACTATCTGACACACATGCACCACTAAAACGCAGCTGACATAAAGGCAAGCATCTGTGGTGAAAGAGTAGGATCGAAAAGGCACTAAGACGCAAAAGAAATGCCTGAGCTGTATACAAACAGTCTGGGGGCCACATCAGGTTTTGTCACTATAGGGCAGCTAAAAAGAGATATTCTGAAGTACCAAATGAATGCAAGAAAAAAAGTTTCAAATGAATCTGGCAAAGAACCATAATAAGAACCCTAAAGCCTTCTTTAATTATGTTCAGGCCAAAGGGGCCATTAGGAGAGGACTGAGTAGCATTGTTGATACTGACGACAATGTTACTGAATCACCACAGCAAAAAGCAGAGGTTTCCCGCCGGTTTTTTCAGGCAGTACATATATCGGACTCTGGATCTACCACAGTGGAACTCAGCACAGGGACTGCACGAGGACCAATGATGGAGGAAGTTGAAATAAGAGAGGAAGAGGAGGTTAAGAATAGATTGGATAAGCTAGACGTGAATAAGGCGTTGGGGCCGGACTGTTTCCATTCAAGGATACTAAAACCTCTTAGTGATGTTTTACAGGAGCTTCTCATTATGTTGTTCAGATTTACCCTCTAAAAGATCATCATCCCAGATGACTGAAGGAAGGCAAGAGTTACACTTATCCATAAGGGCAGTAAGAAGCACGATGTGGGCAATTATCGACCAGTAAGTCTCAAATCAGTTGTCCTGAAACTGCTGGAAAGAATTATTAAAGATAGGATTGTGAGAAACCTTACTGAAAATAGGCTTCTGTCTGCAGACCAACATGGATTTGTGAGGCATAGGTCTTTTCTCACCAACCTGATTTGCTTCCTTGATAAGATCACAGGGAGGCTGCATAGGAGACAGAAAGTTGAGGTTTGCTACTTGGACTTCAGGAAGGCATTTGCTTCTGTGAACTACCGATTGCTGATCCTCAAATTGGGGGGCCTTCAGTCTTTTTCAAGACTGGTAGGATGGATACAGGACTTCTTGAGGAGTCGCACGTTCCATGTAGAGATAGCAGAGAAAAGGTCCACAAAAGGTGTAGTAGTTAGTAGGGTACCTCAGGGACCAGTGCTTGGACCACTACTATTTTTAATGTTCATCAGTTATCTCACCAAAAATGCGAAGTGTCCCTGCTACATCTTCGCTGATGATGTGAAAGTTGTAGGAAATCCTGACAACACGAGCATGCAGGAGGACTTGAATACTGTTCGGAAGTGGTCAAATGAATGGCACCTACCCTTGAATTTAGACAAGTGTAATCAGCTGCTTTCTGGGGAACAGCCAGGGTCAGTCAGGTATTTTGGCAAGGATGGGGAGGAAAAAGAGCTAAGGAGGGTAGAAACAGCTAAGGACCTGGGAGTGTTCATAGAGGGGAATTTCAAAGTTTCCAAACAGTGTATAGAGGCGGAGCGAAAAGGAAAGAGAACGCTGTAGATGTTGAGGAGAACGTTCTCGTCAGGGAGACCGAATGTGTTGTTGCCGCTTTATAAAGCTTACATCGAGCCACATCTGGAATATTGTGTGCAGGCTTGGAGCCCGCATATGGTAAAAGACGTGATGTTACTTGAGAAAGTTCGAAGGAGTTTTACAAGATTGCTTGGGGGAATGCGAGATAACTCATATGAATACGGTCTAAGGAAACTTGATCTGTTTTCTCTTGCCCGAAGGAAAGTTAAAGGAGACTTGATAGAAACATTCAAGATTCTTAAGTGAAAAACCGAAGTTGGGGCGAAATCTCTGTTCAACCTGCGTACAAACTCACACATCCGAAGCCACATTCTCAAGTTGGAGAAGAAGAGAGTTGGTACATCTATTAGGGCTAACTTCTTCGTATGTCGATTCACTAACTATTGTAACATGCTTCCACAAAGTATCCTGTGATAGTGTGACATAGTTCAAAAGAAAGCTAGGTGAGTGCTGGCCATCTTTCTTCCCGGACCTATTGTTAGGGTTTAGTTTGGATGAGTTTCCAAAGTACTTTCTTTGTCATAGATTTAAGTTAGTAAACTTTTCATCTCTGTTTACTATTATTGTTACTTCTTTTAAGTCTTATTCATTGCTTCTATTTTATTTACAAGGTTAGTCTTAGCATCTGTAAGTATAGGTTATAAGAATCAAACCCTCATTGGTCTTACACTTATTTCTTTTTACACGTCACATCGATGGGAGGATACACTTGTGTGTATCGGTGGTAGCTGTGAACTTGTTGTGTTCTGATGGCACTGATAGCTTGAACTCCTCAGCTTTTATCTGGTAGTCCTCATACTAACTCATGGAATTGAAGAATCTCTTCTCATTATCGTCGCAGTACTGGGCGCCCTCAGGAGCTCATTGGTCCAAGAAACTGGACTATTTCTGGCTGAAGCCGTTTCGTTCTGGAAACAACTGACTTTAAACGCTCAGTCATCATCGGGATCGTAAAAGGGAGGTTGGCATGGTGACGTCTTAACCTCACAGCATAACTCGTTTATTTCAATTGTAGAATCCGTCGATAAAGAGGGTGAAGTGAAATCCGGTTTCGCAATCATCCCACCTCTATCACTAATTGTAACGAGACGACAAATGTAGTCTATACACAGGACAGCTATCACAGACAGTTCCAGCGCAATCCAAAACCAGAGAAAAGACTTAACGAACAATCACAACCAGTGTATTGGTGATATAGAGACGGGGCGGTGATCCGCACAACGCCAAGAGCAACACGAGAATCAAAGTCCCAACAACAGAGGGTCTTTAAGTCGTTCAAACAAGTTAGTTCAAGGGGAATCCAAGGTCACAGTTCTAGGGACGTTCATGTCTTGTGGAACACGTTGAATAATACGTAGGCGGACTACCTGAAACAGATAAACAGAGAGAGAACATCAGCGGAAAGCGTAAATTGAATGCACAACAGTTTCTGTGTTGTTACAGTTCAAGTGTTCTTGCTGTCACTGTCTACTCATATGTTTGCCCTACTGGTGCCCTGCGCATCAAAAATTGCATACGATTACTGTTATTCGTTACCGAATAACACACTAACTCGTTACATATTTATATTTTGGGTTACACTGTATTTGTGTTATACTGCATATTGCTTGTTTTTATTGACAATGACCCGTGTTAGATCTAGCAGTGCTGGGACTCAGTAAACACTGACTGAGGTAGTGAGCATTTTCGGTCGGTATGCGTGCAGAATATCCGTACAAAACGGTATGCAGTGCTACAATTGCTGGAAGTGGTATCAGTTCAAATCGATTGACCTCAACGAAGATCAGTACAAGCAGCTTGCCTCTTCAGCTCTTAATTTCATCTGCATAAGCTACAGGCTCGAAGACAGCCAAGGCGCCGCTTTACCCCTGATTGGCCACGCGCGCACCACGAAAAGTGGTGCGACGCAGAGAACCTGCGACAGCAAATGCGGGGCTCTTTTTAACTCTGTATCTTTTTATTTCCCCTGTAAGAAGTACCAGCGGACTCTGTCTGAAGTGAAGTGTGAACTACAGTCCTTGAATGAGTACATAGCGCTTGCCCTTCCTGGTGTTGCAATCACCAAGAAGGCAGTTGCCCTGTCAACTGCACACAGAGGAGGCAGCAATAAAAAGTAAGGTGGAAGCTTTCAGAGAATGGAGAATTGTTTTATAGAGCTGCTTCCTCACAACATCTCCAGCTGAACTAGTCACGTTAGTGTTGGCTTCTTCATTCCCCCCGGATGTTACCGTCCTCGTGCTCGCCACCAGGCTACGCGCTCAGACAACGAAAAAGTCAGTTGGCCTTTTGTTAACCTTTCCAGCCATGCTCAGTCCTGAGACAGTGGTGGAAAAATCAACGGCTTTAAAATCCTCCAACGTCCACCTGAAAGGCGTGTTTTTTGATAGCTCTCGACAAGCGTGGGTGAGACGCGAGCAAGGGACTAAGACTAGGTCACAAATCATAGCAGACCGGAAGCTACAGCTGAAGACTAAGGTCGTAGTTTCTGTTCTAGACATGTCCACTCAGACTCTTGCACCTGTACTGAAGAACGGGGACGCCGTTTCTGTAGTCGCCATTCCAACGACCGACACCTCAAGCACAGGCACAAGTATCGAAACCGCTCAAATGCCGTTTTCCTAGTTATTCGTCCCAAATTCCACATATATAGTTGGTTTTAGTAATTGTGGGCAATCCCTTCGATATTTGGGCTTTCCTGTCCATGATTGTTCGGTAGTTAGGTTTCTGCGAGAGCCAGTGATGTACTACCATCTATCCGAGTGGATGTGTTTCTTATTATTACCCGCCAGTATACTTCTCATGTTAGCGTGATCTCATTAGTTGGAAAATGATTCTCACTCCTACAATAGTTTCAAAAACTAGGTTTGATTTTTTTTTACTGTCATGTTACATATAAAGGCACATCTGAATTGGATAGTGTCAGGACTCTCAAACATGGGCAGGTGCACTCGCAACAACCGGACTGGAGCAGTCGACCAGGTGATTAGCAGACTGGTATCATCACTCTGGAATTCCCACGAAGAACCTATCTGCCCATTTACTACTTTTCTCGTCGGAATAGTTTTATTAATCCTTTTGACTAACTGAGAATGCTCTACTATTTTATGTACACACTTCTGACTCAGTGTTTGCGTTGGCTTGCCAGTCAACTTCGTTTAGGTTGTTACAGCATTATCTCTGTTATTGCTTTAGCGAACCTTTGGATGTCCATTTTATCCCTCCAAATCGGTCAATGTGGTAACCAACTGGGCGCAGAATTATTTCAGACCATATACAATGATTGTTTGATTCAAAAGGGTTATCAATCAAATCAGAAAAACGCGGATTACAACTATGACTCTGTTTCAACATTCTTCCACGTATGTGCTGGTGAGTGTTTATGATTCACATCTGGTGATCTCCTCACTTTCTTTCAGATGGCTCTCTGGAAGCCAAATGCGTGCAAGTAGACATGGAGGAAAAAGTGATTGCTCGACTTCGTCGGAAGACGCAGCGAACGAATGAGTGGCGTTTTCCTGAGGATAATTTCTACACTGCCAAGTGCGGCTCAGGTAACCGTGTTCACGTTTTATGGATTCTTTTCTGACAGTATTTTATCCACGGATTTTTATTACCGTTAGTCAAATTAGACACGTCACACTTCAACTATCAATATCGTTTCGATTTTGGCTTACCCAGATGCTGCCGGTAAATTCTGACAAGGTGATGTTGGCGTGTGTAGTACTCACGGACTTATTCGCCTGGATATGTACGCTGTTCATAAAGCCAACGGCATAGTAAGTTAATTGGTGGTGAACGCTTCGGTTTCAGCCACTGATTTTAATTAACGTTCCGCTGTCTCAATTTATAAAGTCCGAAAAGTTATTCCGTCTGTGGTTTACTCTATATCGTAGTTTTCCTCAGTATGATTGTATCAGTAACAGCTCCGATTGCGAGAACAACCATTCGCCAGCGCAGGGTATCCAGCGATGGCGTAACCTTTTCAGCAGCGGAGTGCACAGTGGTTGTGAAATAAGGTCTATCAGCTTTACGATTGTTCTTTGGCTATTCTTCTTCAACTTTAGTTGTCTTCAAAGCGGTTTGAGGATCTGTCGACAACTAGACATGATTGATGTGTGGGTTCGGCGTTGCTCTTTCTTGTCCCTGCTGATCAGTATATACCTAAATGATTGCTTGTCCAGCTTTTACTACGAGCGCCTTTCGATTTCTCAGGCTCAGATCAAAATGTGAATACGACTAGTAACGTGTTGGGTAGGCATAAGAGACTTCCTAAGGTCAGCTGGGTTATCCCATTTGTTAAGGTGGAGCCTAGAAGTCACTTGATGTTATTCGTTGATTGCTCTATTCGTGCGGTGCCGAAAGGTATTCAGTGGCGTTTCTGTTTTCACTATTTTTTGCCTTGTTTACACTCCATTGTACCTCACGTTTACTTTTAAGTTCACTTTATTGACGTTTGTTCTTGATCGCTCCTGGACATGCCTGTCTCCGTAACTTGAAATCTGTTGCTTCAACTTCTACTGTTTGTGGGTGTTCACAATGTTCTTGTCACGGTTTTAGAGTTCCTTGTGGTTCAAGTTTGGTCTTCCGTTAAACCTTGAGTTGAATGGCATTCTGAGCATGCAGCCATTTGCAACTTGGATGACAGTCTAGCACCTGTATGTGTCTGAGTGAATGTACCAGAAATACTTGATATTTCCGGGACCATTTTGGAGATACAATACAGCCTTCTGAAATGAAGCCTTATTGAAGATAGTGGGAACTAATTGTGTTTATCAACAAGTAGTTTTTAAATGAGACCCAACTGTGAAAAGTCAGGGCTTCGGCTGGATTCGAACCAGCGACAAAAACACCGTGCCCAAACTCGGCAAGCGCTCTATCAGCTGAGCTACGAAGCCACGCCAGCATTGTTGACTTGCAGAACAGTAATGCGTTGAACGCGCAGATTTGGCACACCTTCATGTGAGACATACCGAGTGTTCTACTCTCTAAAATTCTGGCTGTCATTATAACTTTACCTCAACATATATATTTAGCGAGTGACAGAAACATGCCTTTAGTTGTGCCAAGTACTTGTTTCGAGCACTATGACAGCATATTTTTCCATTTCGTGTGAATTTCACTCAGCTCATCTTTGGTTTGTTTAGGTTACCTTTTATTCAATATAGTCCAACAGAAGTTGCTAAAACGGGGTACCCTTAGATAACCTACGGAGTTACCCCGAATAGTGATATTTCCGGGCACGTGTCCAGTTTCACTTTTAAAAATAATGCGGATTACAGTGACTAAACTGAGAGCGGAATCACCTGACCCTTAACTTTATGGTTTACTAACAGAGTAACAAGGGTTCGCTTTGCTGTACTCGGTCCTTCAGTATGGCCATAAGGAGCTGAGTCCAAAAGTCACTAAACCTTTGAGTAGGTAAGGAATTAGTAAGGAATAATGCGTCCAAGTGAACGCGTACGGTAGCTTGTATATAGATCTTGTTACAAAATGCGTTGAATAGTTAAGTGAATGTAGAAAGAACTTTGTTGTTAACTGATTACATGTTTCGAGGTAATTCACCGATGATTTCGGGGAAGTATGTGCATATAATACCGAATCGTCGTTTCACAAGTTGTATGGACTTGTTCAAGGGCTTGAAGTTTTTTTTAAACGAGGGTAAGCAACAGGAGAGTAGTACACGAAATACATAAACTTTGATAAATTCTGTACTGAGTTGACGAGGGTCAAAACAACGCGTTCAGGTGAATCTCCTAATTGTCTCTAGACCATCATTGATGCTTGGGGATTCGGTGGACGTTGTGGTTTAAAGTGATTACCACGTTCTCTAAGAGTGTTTGTGTTGTAATGGATACGTCCTGAAAGTGTATCTTATCATGTTGCTTCGTGAATTGACGAGTTCCAGAGGTCCGCACCCTTTGTGACAATTGTAAATAAATTATGAGCGTTTTCTCACTCGTTCAAGACAAATGGTATTCCGGCGATGCTGAATTAAAAGTATCGGAACTGGTTACATTTACCGCCACATCATCGCTGTACTTGAAAAGAACGGCTCGTTCTAGCGACGTCATTTCACCTGTGTAAACTGTGAAGACAAAAGTTGATAGAATGGTTTCGTGTGTACACCAAAATCAGCTGTAAATTGAGAGGTCGAAAATTTGTTGAGGCATGTTTAGTGCGTTCAGTTTGTGAAGTAATTACATAATGGATTAGGTAGATTCGACTGGATTCCATAGTTCCGCAACAATCTGTGAAATTTTGCTTAGCTTAGTTAGTTGAAGCGTTACTATAAGCAAGCGGAGTGACCTACTTTTGTTCTAGTATTGCTGGACTGGGATGGACGAAACCGGTAACAACACACAACGTCGAACTTGGATTTCTATAATCATGCCGATAACGGTCGAGTAAGTATACGTTTCTCAAATAATCTCAACGCTGCAGAGCAACATGCTACTAGACGCAGTTTGGAAGTGATTTCGGATTCAATGTCATCATTAGGTTTCAAATCAATTAGTAAACTTTTTAAACGCATGAATTCTCCACTAGAATGCATGGTTCTGTTGGATTAAATTACTGTTATTTTGTTGTATGCCATTTAATCATACTTATGAATTTCCGCCGACCAACGGTAACCTGCGTAGCACAAATATGTTCAGTTTTGTACCTGTCAGACAATCCAACATTAAGGCCAGGCTTGTACACAGTGTCGATCTGGAAGGCTACGCGGATTTGGACTTTGCTTTTACCAGGTAAAGCCGTAGCGGATAGGTCAAAGGGAAGCAATCGGACGAAAAACACCCATGTGGCTGTCACCCTACTAACTGTGTAGAAGTACTTAGGTGGTGAATCACGATCTGATGACACAGCAAGACGGTTCCCTTGATTCAGCATTGCGGCCTTCAGATTACCGAAAGAGTTTAGGGAAAGTACACGCCGATTGTCCAACGGTTGACTGTGTGCGTCGTTGTCCCCAGAAAAATACCTTTAGTCCTATTCAGAAGCTCTATGTTCCATATAATGCATGCACTACACGTAGCAGTAGCTAGAATCAGACACCAGTTATTCGAGCTTTTGGGTTAGGCAGACATTACTGTTGAACAAGCCAGACTTTTGAGTGAGTGGCCCCGGATGAAGTTTGTTGTTGTGAATGTTACTTATAATGAAAATATAACAACACCAATGCTGACCCTTCACCCACTATCCTATCACATTTAATTATCAGGCCCCTCCCAACCTCTGTTTGTGATAGTTACTCCACAGGTCTCACAACAGATGTAGCTAACTGTGGTAACACTGAGCCGGTAAGTTCCGTCTCTTGCCATTCAGCTTCATGCCTCCCACGTCCCTTGCTTAGACACAGAATACGAATTAATGTAGGTGCTTTAACGTTCGCACGCGAAAACAGGTAGGTCAACAGGCCGCTCTCGCACGAACGTTAGACTCATTGCATGTCGATGTCTGCTGTATCTAAGAGACTAGAATCCAGTACAGCAGTCAGTGTATGGAAATAACAGCACCCGCATTGTCTACCCGATACTGCTTATACACTTCGCGTGACCCCACAGCCACGGTTATAGATGAGACTGGAGTAGGTATAGTCCTTAGCTCGACGGCCGCAGCCTCATTAGTAGATTGGATTCCTGTTAACAGTAGACTTTGTGCCGTGCGCTTGGCAAGTTCTGTTAAGGCCAGCTCTAGATGCAAGACTTTCAGAATTTATTCATTGTGTCTGCTTACGCTACTACTGACTATAGTGACGTCAGCGTCAAGGACGCATTTTACTCGGATCTGGCCGCTCTCTTTCGGTCGACACTTGGATCCGATATAGTCGTTCTGGCGGGAGATATGAATGATCAGGTCGGTCGTCTTGGTGAGGCCGAATATCGTTTAGGT